>ONZH01022177.1:0-82875 GCA_900303285.1 Rhinella marina | reverse complement strand
GGGAAGCAGCTCCCCGGTCTTATTAAAACATAGGCAGCATTATCAACACAACCATTGCTGCTGCACGACCAGCCTTTTCTAATAGAGGTTAGTAGTGAACTGTGAAAATAGCCTACATAGAGGGCTCTGACCTGAAATAAGGCAGACTCTCTCATACAGCCCAGGCATTGATCGCTGTGTGCATAGTGGCAGCACACAGCGATACAACGAATAGAAAGCCTGTTTGTAGTGCAATTATAACAAAAGTAACTATTATAGGCTCAACAGTTCTAAACCTCTATTATTAATGATACTATGTTCCAGAATTAAGGGCTATTACCATTCCCCAACTATATGTTGTCACATAGTATCTATAAAAATATATCCTCATAAAAAGGTGACTCCTGGCTACCTAATTATACCCACAACACGTGGGTGTTAGTACCAATAGGGCACAGCTGCCGGCTGACAGTTTTAATATTTTTGAGTGCAATATTTGTTATTTATACATTTCTAATAAAAGTTAAGTCTTATCTACATAATCCTAGGGAATCCCTAAAGGGGCAAATTTTGTTGATCAAAGGTGTGATCAAACTGGTTTTGTATATATTAACACCCCGAGGATTACCCTATAGGGGATCTTGGCTATATAACGTACAGAATGTGTCACCTGGACAGAAAATACGGATTGTAGTGAGTGTACTGAACTGTGACACACAGAATGGTTCCACGCTGCTGTGTGAAATGGATTCGTATCACTGAGCTAAAACAACAAAAAAACAATTTTTTGTATATTTTTTTTTTAATATTTTTTTTTTAAGTTTTGTTTTTTTTGGAACGTGACGTGCAGAAACTATCGTAGCCCTAACTCACACCCTGCTGACGGTGGCTATTTTGACTGCGACCCAGACAAATGTCGCACAGAGATTTTTGTGATCAAGCTATATACATGAGAGCAAAAGACCTGGTTGGATTGAGTGACGTACAGAATGTGTCACCTGGACAGAAAATACGGATTGTAGTGAGTGTACTGAACTGTGACACACAGAATGGTTCCACGCTGCTGTGTGAAATGGATTCGTATTACTGAGCTAAAACAACAAAAAAACTATTTTTTTTATATATTTTTTTATATATATATATTTTTAAGTTTTGTTTTTTTTGGAACGTGATGTGCAGAAACTATCGTAGCCCTAACTCACACCCTGCTGACGGTGGCTATTTTGACTGCGACCCAGAAAAATGTCGCACAGAGATTTTTGTGATCAAGCTATATACGTGAGAGCAAAAGACCTGGTTGGATTAAGTGACGTACAGAATGTGTCACCTGGACAGAAAATACGGATTGTAGTGAGTGTACTGAACTGTGACACACAGAATGGTTCTACGCTGCTGTGTGAAATGGATTCGTATTACTGAGCTAAAACAACAAAAAAACTATTTTTTTATATTTTTTTTTATATATATTTTTTTTAAGTTTTGTTTTTTTTGGAACGTGATGTGCAGAAACTATCGTAGCCCTAACTCACACCCTGCTGACGGTGGCTATTTTGCCTGCAACCCAGACAAATGTCGCACAGAGATTTTTGTGATCAAGCTATATACGCGAGAGCAAAAGACCTGGTTGGATTAAGTGACATACAGAAAGTGTCACCTGGACAGAAAATATGGATTGTAGTGAGTGTACTGAACTGTGACACACAGAATGGTTCCACACTGCTGTGTGAAATGGATTTGTATCACTGAGATATAACAATAAAAAAAAAAGGGGTTATATATGGCGATAGCTGCACTAATAGTGCCAGCCAGCCAAGCCAGGAGACAAAAAAAAAAATTCTTGCAGCCCTTAGAAGGGCTGTTGGGTTCTTGTGAGATCACTCCTGCCTAACAAAGAACTAAATGCAGGCCCTAACACTCTCCCTGAAACGCAGCAGCTCTATCCCTAACGACATCCAGACAGCATCTGAGCCAAGCACCGCGGCCAGTCACTAGTATATTCCAGGGTCACCTGATCAGGCCAGCCAACCCCTGCTATCGACATGTAAGGGCCCCACGTGATGCTGGGTGTACCGCAGAGTCTCCTGGCTTGTGATTGGCTGTGTTTATAGGCGCCAAAAATGCACAATGCGGAAGTTGCCATTTCCTTGAGCATGGCAAGATACTCGTCCGAGCAGCGAACACTTACGAGTACCGTAATACTCGAACGAGCACCAAGCTCGGACGAGTATGCTCGCTCATCTCTAATTAATATGCATTATTGAGACAGCAAGATTCACTGTTCCCACCAATACTGTTATAATTAGAGTTGAGCAAAGTTCTTAAAAATTTGATTTGGCTGCTTCAACAAATTTTAGTTGTAGTGATAGATGTTACTGTGAAACTTCTGATATAATATACATTATAGATTCAATGCAACGCCAGACAGTGTATCTCACCAGCCATTATGGTCTTGCTGTACTGCTCCGACCTGTGTTCTCTGATTTCTACTTATGTCAATTTCCACTTATGTAAATTATGTCAATACAGTTGTGTCAGCCTGCGTGCACCTTGTAGTTTGGGTGCTGTGTCTGCTTCTCTGGAAAAGTAATTTAAATACAGCCTTAGAACTGCAGTGTTTGGAATTTATAGGGGTTGTCTAAGTTATTTTTTTGTTCTTTGTATGTTTCTAACTAAGCAAATATAAGGGGTTTACATTTCACTTACTTCATCAGTGACCCTGTTTTCCTTGTTAGCTGAGCGTCACATGACCTGTGATGTCAGCTGCTTTACCTGCTTTGATGATGGTCTTTGCACAAGCTGGAGGGAGCAGCTCTGGCTCTATGAAGGGAACCTGACTGTGAAGGCTGTGCTTGTTGGAGCAACAAGCCATGCCCCCTGCACTGCCGATCTGCTGGCTGAGCTGTCTGTCCTGTGTCTCCCTTCCCACTGGATTCTTCATCAAAGTTTTACCCCTTTTATCATTAACAGCACAGACTCAAGGTTGGAGTCTCTGCCTCAGATACAGTACTGAACAATTGCAGAATTTCCTATTCTTCATGCTGAAGAGACAAATGCTGTGCACAGGATCTTCCCTCCTCACCCTGCAAACACAGAGCTGACAAAGACTGGAGGAGTTCTCTGCTCTGTACTCTAAGAAGTGTCTGTAGAGCATTGCACAAGAACAGGTAGGGGGAAGATCCTGTGTGTATCAGCAGTGTCACTGTACTGTACAGCTGAGACTTGTAATCCCACACATACAACATGAGTATCCCAGCAGTCAGACTGTAGACAGGGCATCACTTTTATTCACCCTCTTTCCCGTGAAGAGGGAGGGAAAAGGCAGTCTTTGTTTACACCCTCAGAGATTGTTTTTACATGCCTACACAGCTCTACAACTACATGTCAACAAAGGAGACCAGAACAGAATTAAGGAAAAGAGTAAATAATCTTTTTTTGGCCTAAAACTTGCATATATATATATATATATATATATATATATATTGTGGCATATATATATTGACAAGGCAAAAGGTACAGTGGTTGATGGCAGATACGTGTCACCGAGATGCCTGGTCTCGGTGAAGGAGCTGAACCCCACAATATATATATATATATATATATATATATATATATATATATATATATATACACATACAGTACAGACCAAAAGTTTGGACACACCTTCTCATTCAAAGAGTTTTCTGTATTTTCATGACTATGAAAATTGTAGATTCACACTGAAGGCATCAAAACTATGAATTAACACATGTGGAATTATATACTTAACAAAAAAGTGTGAAACAACTGAAGATATGTCTTATATTCTAGGTTCTTCAAAGTAGCCACCTTTTGCTTTGATTACTGCTTTGCACACTCTTGGCATTCTCTTGATGAGCTTCAAGAGGTAGTCACCTGAAATGATTTTAACTTAACAGATGTGCCCTGTCAGGTTTAATAAGTGGGATTTCTTGCCTTATAAATGAGATTGGGACCATGAGTTGTGTTGGGCAGAAGTCAGGTGGATAGACAACTGATAGTCCTACTGAATAGACTGTTAGAATTTGTATTATGGCAAGAAAAAAGCAGCTAAGTAAAGAAAAACGAGTGACCATCATTACTTTAAGAAATGAAGGTCAGTCAGTCCGAAAAATTGGGAAAACTTTGAAAGTGTCCCCAAGTGCAGTTGCAAAAACCATCAAGCGCTACAAAGAAACTGGCTCACATGAGGACTGCCCCAGAAAAGGAAGACTAAGAGTAACCTCTGCTGCGGAGGATAAGTTCATCCGAGTCACCAGCCTCAGAAATCGCAGGTTAACAGCAGCTCAGATTAGAGACCAGGTCAATGCCACACAGAGTTCTAGCAGCAGACACAACTGTTAAGAGGAGACTGTGTGCAGCAGGCCTTCATGGTAAAATAGCTGCTAGGAAACCACTGCTAAGCACAGGCAAAAAGCAGAAGAGACTTGTTTGGGCTAAAGAACACAAGGAATGGACATTAGACCAGTGGAAATCTGGGCTTTGGTCTGATGAGTCCAAATTTGAGATCTGTGGTTCCAACCACCGTGTCTTTGTGCGACGCAGAAAAGGTGAACGGACGGACTCTACATGCCTGGTTCCCACCGTGAAGCATGGAGGAGGAGGTGTGATGGTGTGGGGGTGCTTTGCTGGTGACACTGTTGGGGATTTATTCAAAATTGAAGGCATACTGAACCAGCATGGCTACCACAGCATCTTGCAGCGGCATGCTATTCCATCCGGTATGCGTTTAGTTGGACCATCATTTATTTCTCAACAGGACAATGACCCCAAACACACCTCCAGGCTGTGTAAGGGCTATTTGACCAAGAAGGAGAGTGACGGGGTGCTACGCCAGATGACCTGGCTTCCACAGTCACCAGACCTGAACCCAATAGAGCTGGTGAAGACAAAAGGGCCAACAAGTGCTAAGCATCTCTGGGAACTCCTTCAAGACTGTTGGAATACCATTTCAGGTGACTACCTCTTGAAGCTCATCAAGAGAACGCCAAGAGTGTGCAAAGCAGTAATCAAAGCAAAAGGTGGCTACTTTGAAGAACCTAGAATATAAGACATATTTTCAGTTGTTTCACACTTTTTTGTTAAGTATATAATTCTACATGTGTTAATTCATAGTTTTGATGCCTTCAATGTGAATCTACAATTTTCATAGTCATGAAAATACTGAAAACTCTTTGAATAAGAAGGTGTGTCCAAACTTTTGGTCTGTACTATATATATATATATATATATATATATATATATATATATATATATATATCAGTCACAGGCCATGCACTGCATTAAATCTCCTTCAGTCTAGCAGAAGCAGGTTGGATCCCTGGCTGTGATATCAGCTTTTATCACAGGGATATGTTACAGGCGGCAACTGCAGGATAATGTACTGTAGAGTTTCAATTACAGGATAGAATTTCAAGGTTTACCTACATGATATGTGTTTGCATTGAGTAATAGCCTTCCATAATTGATTGTCCTGATGGCAAAACCTTTTTTTTGAGGACCTGTTTTCACTGTTAAATATCTAGTTTAACAGTGAAAGCAAAATACATTGATCTCATTGCAATGCACACAAGATATAAATCTGCTTGGTGCTTCCTGCTCTATAACATGCGACTGTGATAGCTTACCTCTGGCACTCCAGCTGTGGTAAAACTACGACTCCCAAGATGTACACTTGCTTGGCTGTTCTCAGAACTCTATATAAATGAGTGAAGCATGCTGGGAGTCATAGTTTCACCACAGCCGGAGTGCCGGAGGTTTGCCATCACTGTGTAGCACATACTTGAATTTCCCAATAACAAACAGGTGTGAACCACCAATAAAGCCAGGTGAGGCGATCGCCTCAGGCAGCACCAGGTAGGGGCAAGAGGGGGGCAGCGGAAGGGCCATGGGCAATGAGTGCTTTCATTGTGGCAAATGGGTTAGGTTAAGAAATTGGAATTGGGGGGGCACCGTTTTAGTTTTCGCCTCAGGCAGCAGAAAAGCTAGGTGCACCCCTGATAACAAATAACAATTCTGGAGAATATTTTCTTAGAAATACAAAACAGTCAATGGTTCCCTCAAAAACATATCAACTGAAAAATGAAAATGTTATGCTTGTAATAAATATGTCATATTTAATGATAACTGACATAGTAAATACATCAACAATCATTATTTATCTATTATCACCTAAGAAAACTGTAGATGAGATTAAACGCTACGTTCACATCAGCATTTAGAAATGCTCTGCTGGATTTCTAAATGCTGATGTGAAATGTAGCCTAGCATTCAGCATCTGAGACTTAACAGTCTTTAAGTGGTTAAGAAGAAACACAGCTTTGATGTGCTTTACTTTATCATACAGGTACAAGACTTGCTCTTGAACTAATGGCTCCCAGTGTCATAATCCTCACATGATTAAAAGCAATGTTTACAGTGGCTTGGATCAATTAGAAGAAAATGCTAAACTGCTTTACAAAACTGAGCATCTTAAGAGTTTGGTGATTTTTTTAAATAGAGGAGATTAGTCAGTAAATGCAGCAAACCTTAATGGAAAAGATATAGTAGTCATTTTATGAGAAAAACAATATCATGTACAGTATAAAAACAATAAAATAAAACTGTAGAAGTAAAATAGACAAGTATTTTTCATACTAAACTTATAATTTTAATTGTGACCTCTACAATGTTTAGATCTTGATCTTGATATTAGTGTTGGGCAAGCATGCTCGCCCGAACACTATATTTGTGCGAGTATGGAGCTGCTCGGCACATCGCGGTGCTCGGACGAACACCGCGTGTGCTCGAGCGCCATGCTCGAGTCCCCTACCCGCATGTTTCTTGGCTGCTATGCAGCCAATCAGCGTGCTGGGAGGTACTGGCATTCACTGTAATGCCGTAGCCATGTTGGTGACATGTGACCCGGCTCAGTCTGAGTCAGGGAGAGCTGCTGCAAAGAGAGACAGATAGTGTAGGGATAGGATTTGGCTAGGCAGGTTTAGTCATTATTTTCAAAAGACCCAAAATTCCTTTTAAGGACTATTGTTTTATCTGGCTGCAAGATCTAGTTTTTTGGGGCAAAATTTGCCTGACCTTAACACCACCTGTGCTGCATGTGCTGTATAACGTTTGTGCATCCTAAATACCTGTGACATCCGGTGTATTTTTTTTCTGCCGCTAATCAAGGTGACATTACCTGCGCAGCGTGTGCTGTATAACATTTGTGCATCCTAAATACCTGTGACATCCGGTGTATTTTTTTCTGCAGCTAAGCAAGGCGACATTACCTGCGCTGCGTCTGCTGTATAACGTTTGCATAAGGAGGGACAGATAGTGTAGGGATAGGATTTGTCTAGGCAGGTTTAGTTTTTCTTTTCAAAAGACCCAAAATTCCTTTTAAGAACCATTGTTTTATCTGGCTGCAACATCTATTATATTTTTGGCAAAATTTGCGCAAAATTGGCTGACAATAACACCACCTGCGCTACGTGCGCTGCGTCTGCTGTATAACATTTGTGCATCCTAAATACCTGTGATATTCAGTGTAATTTTTTCTGCCGTTAGTGACAGCGATATTACCTGCTGTATGCTCTGATGTATAACGTTTGAACATCCTAAATACCTGTGACATTTAGTGTAATTTACTAACAATTTTTCCTCTAAAATCGATTTAATCTTCGGTTTTGGGCGTATTATTGTCATTCTGTAAGTGCCATAATGCTCGGACAACATCATTCCCAGCAGCGACTTGGGAGTCCAAGATGCATCCAGACATCCTCCCCATGCTGTTCCCAAACCATTTCAGTGGTGTTTCCATCATTTTCTGACCTTTTCCTGTGAACCAGACATCCTCCCATCTTTAGAGCAGGGGGTGCGTGGTTTAGTGCTCTGGTTTTCCCATTGACTTCCATTGTGCTCGGGTGCTCTGTAGAGCACTCGAGCATCATCAAGTGTTCTACCCGAGCACCCGAGCACTTTGGTGCTCGATCAACACTAGTTGATATCAATTAACAAAATGCAAACTGAATGAACAAGAGAAGTCTTAAACAAATTAATATTTGGTCTGACCACCTTTTGCCTTCAAAACAGCATTCATTTTTCTAGGTACACTTGCAGATAGTTTTTGAAGGAACTCTGCAAGGAGGTTGTTCAAAAAATTAAAAAAATGGGATAAATACCCACTTCTCACTTATGCAATTGTTGACCATTTCAGTGCCACTACTCCATTGACTGAGTTTGCTTTACTCAGTTCCATCGATAAAGGTCTGATCCATATATTTGTAGGTTCCACCTCTGGAGATGAATGATATTGGTTGCTTATTGGGATTTTTTTAGAATTTTATATATTATATATTTTATAATTTTGTTCTGACAATTTTGCATATTGATAAGCTTCATGAATTAGCTTCATGTCTGATCCGGTGAATTATCCAAAAAGTTCTATTTGTGCCCAAATCAATTTGTCACAAATCAAAGTTACTCCAATTACCATGAAAATTGGTATATAATACCCTCTAGTCTCCTAGGAGTTCAATTTTTTTTTAAATTACAATATCTCTGATAAAAATGACAGCAATAGCACATAATGTTATAGTGACACGGACATAAATAGCTACAGTATGGGTAAATGCATGGTTGATAATGTTAAAAAACAGCATGTTTAAAAACACACTTCACTGTTGCATGTGCTATGCTTTTTATATTAGAAGTCTTCCAAAAATTGTCCCTTATTTAGGGTAGATGTTGTTTAATGGTGACTCTGTGGGAGAAAAGAGGGGTCTTAGTGACACTGGCAGCAGGCATCTGCTTGCTGAATGCTGGTGCAAGCTGCATACACAGTGTTTCCTGGTAATAACTTGGCCTCCCTTTTGGCAACAGGTAAACATTCCCTTATTTTGCTTTGATAGCAAGGGTCTAAAACCATGGCTTTTCAGTGATCATTAGACTGCTTAAAGTGAATGAAACTGCTGTCAATATGTAAGCAAGCAAGTATAGAGCTTGCCATTCTGGCCAATGTGCCCGAGGGCCCATTTCTTACCGACTGCCCCTCACTGAAATGATTTGGTGTTGTGATTTTCATCATCATCAGCCAAACCCATGTCTTATTAAACTACCGGCTCTTCTTCCTCCTCCTTCTCCAACAGCTACTGTGCAGACAGCAAAATGTGTAAGCTGTTCTTCTTCCACTGTCCCTTGTTGCATCAGCGTGAGCGTCTGCTCTAAGATAAATGTCAAGGAGATTACATTGTTTATGCCACATTTGTCCATACTGACAAATCTGGTGGCCTCTTCAAAGTCCCTGAGCATGCGAAAAGCTACCGCCTGACTTCGAAAACAAAACATGCTCCCTGTTGAGGTGGTCTGGTGCATTACTAAATCATTCACCACTTTATGCTGCTTGTACATACGCTTTAAGATATGGACAATGGAATTCCAGAGAGTTGGAACATTGTGAATCAAACTTTGTAATGGCAGACTGTTCTGTTGCTGCAAGTCTAGGAGGGCATTCCATACCACATAAGAATGGCTGAAATGCGAGGACATTATTCTGGACATTGCCAGCACCTTCTGCAAGTCAGTGTACTTTTTAAAAAGCATTACATGACTAGTTTTATCATGTGCTCCATGCAGGGAGCATGTGTTATTTCCCCCAAATATAGCACAGCTATGATGTTTCTGCCATTGTCATTGACTACCCCACCCAGTTGGAATTGGCAAGGAGACAGCCAGAAGGATGTTTGCTGCTTCATGCACTTTAGCAAGTGATTGGTGTGTGTCTAATCTCCCCCAATCTGATCAGCAATAACAAGGCATAGCAACGCTCCACCTAACACATACTGTAATTTAGGAGGGAGGGGGAGTGGGAGCAATGCTCTGACCTACTTCTGTTGGGGACAGGAGGATGTCCATGGAGGAGGATGTGGAGGAGGAGGAAAAGTACCTAGTTTGGGAACCTGACCAACACAAACATGGAGGTGTCAATAGGATCTAGCCTTCTTGCTTAGGTGCTGTGTCACTGCTGCTGTGAAAAAATTGGCCCAGAGGGCCGTGAAAAACATGTACTGTCCCTTCCTCTAACAGCTGCTCTAGGTGTCCACTGTAACGTGAAACTTGCCACGCAGTGAGAATTGCAAAGAGTGGCCCACATTTTCTGCCAAATGAGAGTACAAGGCAGGAATTTTTTTTTTAGAAATAGAGCTGTTTCATGGCCACACATTCCGTTATCAGTGGCTTACGAAGGAGCATAGTCTGAGCGAGAGAAACAGTAAGTGATGATGATCATGACAAGACCACTGTACTGGGGGTATCTGCAATTGTTTAATGTTTATTATGTATTGTTATGTCATGTTATATCATATTTGGCTGTTTATTCCAGCAGAAGAGGTAAAGGTTGACAATGGTTGACTGGAACAGAGCTAACCTCTCTGTTCCTCCCTTCTTGGTAGTAGTGGGCTGGTCCTACTTCTTGAGAATTAGTGGTAGGGCACATTACAGAGCTCCTACTCCAAGGAACAGTAGCCAATTCTCCTGTGAGACGATCACTCCAAAGAGATTTTCAGAATCCAGAACACTGTTTCCAGAAAGCATCAATTTGCCAAGACAGCAGAATGATCAACAAAATCACCGTTTTACAGACACTGCTGCAGGTGAAGGACTACTACTCAGACATTCATAACCTAGAACAATCACTAGGTCAGACTAATATCAAGCCTGTATCACAGTGGGCACCTATATCCAAAAAGGCCTGCAAGTGCCATTAAATCTAAATCTAATCTCTTTGTTAATATAAAAATGCAGAACCCCTAGACTGAGTTAAAGAGCTTAAAGAGGTTGGCAAGTTTCCAATAGAGATGACCTATCCTCAGGATAGGTCATAGATTTCAAATCAGAGGGGGGCCAACTCCCAGCACCCTGCCAATCAACTGTTTGAAGAGAATGCAGTGCTCATGTGAGCGCTGCATTCTCTTCACTGTTTACCTGCTCGCAGTCGACATCACAGGGCAAGCAGTTGTAATTGAAGCCCCTCCATCTTCATGCACTTCAACAGGAAGGAGCAGTTACACTCTGTCAGCTCCTTCCCATTAAAGTGAATTGGGATGGATGAGCTGACATTACATCTACTCACAATTGTAACGTCAAAGACAAGAGGGTGCATAGTGAAGAGAAAGCAACTCTTGTACGAGCGCTGTGTTTTCTTTAAACAGCTGATCTGTGGGGGTTCCAGGACTTGGACCCCTGCCAATTTGATATGTATAGCCAATTTTGAGGATAGGTCATCAATATAGAAAACTGGCCAACCCCTTTAAGCAGTGTGACCAGCCCCTCACTCCCAGAAAGCTTTCCCTGATCAAATTCCCTAGAATCTACACAATTATATATTTTTTATCTTTTCAAATAGTGTCCCTATCAAATTACAGTACTTGCTTGTGACTTTGTTTAGCCTGTAATTAATATTATTATTATTTTTTTTTTGGCAGACCAAAAACACTCATTTTTGGTTACAAGCTGAACACATTATGGCGCTCAGCATAGGCATCTCCCTACCCCCCTCCCCTCCATCTGATATATGTATGAGTTGGTTTTTCAGCATCTGAACCAATCAGGGCAAGCCCTCCTCCCACTTCTTTCCAAAGCCATGTGATCCTCTGTCTTCTTCCTCCTTCATGGTAATATTAACACTAAAATAACACTTCTATGTGTTTCATCCAAAGCAAATTGAAAAACCATTGGATTTGTCACGTGGGGGAGACAAGGGTAGGTGAGCCCTGTACTGCACCCCTCCGTCTTTCCCTGCCTACTTGCCTCAGTCGGCCCTAGGCAGCCGCGGACAACCACGAAGGCGGTCCCTACACTGGATAAGTGCGCAGGAAGGGAAAGGGAACAAAGGGACGGACAAACACAGACAGAACAAACACGAAGGTGGAAGGTCAGCAAGCCGGGTCAAACACAGGAGGTCACGTCAAAGCCAGGGGGTGAAACAAGAGAGAGGTCAAAGTCCAAAATCCGAAGTTCAAAATCCAATCTAATCCAATAGGTCGCACGAGCACTGATCAAAGGAGAACAAATCACAGGCAATTTGAGAGGGCAGCTAGCCTGCTTTAAAAAGCCCTCCAATGGATCATGTGACGGGGCCAGCGTCACATGACCTCATTTGCATAATGAGTGCTGGCCAAACGTGACCAGCGCTCAAATATGCTAACAGTTTGGTCATGTGGCGTGGCCAGCGCCACATGACCCAGTACACTAAATATAGAATAACTCTGAGCGCTGGCTTGCCGGGCCAGCGCTCAGTACCGCCCACTGCTCGTGTCTAGGGGGGCGGGGACGCCGGGCGCACAGCATCCGGAAGCCCGCCCGACGTTCCCCGCCTCTCGTTACTATGGAGACGAGGACGCCTGTCGCGTCCTCGCTCCGTGGATACGGAGGTCCGGCGGCGCTGCAAGCGGGGAGCGCGCCGCCGGCCTCCCGTGACAGTACCCCCCCCTTCACGAGGGGCCTCCGGACCCTTACCAGCGGGAGCAGGTTTATCAGGATGCTGCAGGTAGAACTTCCGGATGAGCGAATCCGCATGCATCCTGGTCAACGGCACCCAAGACCTGTCCTCTGGCCCGAATCCCTTCCAATGTACCAGGTACTGGAAGGAATTCCGGACCTTCCTAACGTCAATGATTCTATGAATCTCGTGCTCCACTTGTCCCTCCACCTCGACCGGAGGCGGAGACAGTTCCTCTGGACCAGCGGGAGCAACATAGTGTTTAAGCAAGGACATATGAAAAACATTGTGAACACGAAGGGAGTCAGGTAAACACAATTCAAACGACACCGGATTGATCACCTTGGTGATCCTGTATGGACCAATAAAGCGAGGCGCAAACTTATAGGATGGTACTTTCATGCGTAGATTCTTAGTTGACAACCATACCATGTCCCCCACCTTGAAATTCACACCCTTAGAACGTTTCTTATCGGCCTTAGTTTTTTGAATTCTTTGGGCTTTTTCCAGGTTCGACTGAACCTGTGCCCAAACTGTGCACAGTTCCTGAGAGAGAGCATTGGCCTCTGGGACCGCCGAAACAGCTGGAGAAAAGGAGCCAAAGCGCGGATGAAACCCCATGTTGCAGAAAAACGGCGATACCCCAGAAGACGAATTCACACGGTTATTAATCGCGAACTCGGCCAGAGACAGGAATCTGGCCCACATATGCTGGTTATCAGCAACATAACATCTGAGATACTGCTCAACGGACTGATTAAGACGTTCAGTTTGACCATTGGTCTCCGGATGAAAGGCCGACGAAAAAGACAAAGATACTTCAATCCTCTTACAGAAAGCTCTCCAGAATTTAGACACAAACTGCACCCCCCTATCCGAAACAATATTCTCAGGAATACCATGCAGTTTAACTATGTGGTCTAAAAAGACGGACGCCAAGACCTTAGCAGAAGGTAACTTACCCAACGGAATAAAATGACACATCTTGCTAAATCTGTCAACCACAACCAAAATCACAGTTTTACCCTCAGAACAAGGTAAATCCGTGATAAAGTCCATGGACAAATGCGACCATGGTCTGCTAGGTATGGGTAATGGACGTAGCTCGCCCATAGGTCGTGTCTTGGGATTCTTGGACCTGGCACAAGTATTACATGCAGTTACGAAAGCCTGAACATCCCTGGAAATGGATGGCCACCAATACTGCCTAGAGACTAACTCCCTGGTGGCATTGATACCAGGATGTCCACATAATACAGAGTTATGGCACTCACCCAGCAGTCGCAAACGCAAATGAGCCGGCACAAACAATTTGTCATTGGGGGTACCAGTGGGAGCGAGATGTTGTGCTGTCGAGATCTCAGATGCCAGATCAGACGAGGTAGCGGCTACGATGATGTCAGCCGGCAAGATGGGCTCAGGAAGGACATCAGGAGGCTGATATGCCTGAAAACTCCGGGATAGAGCGTCAGCCTTAATGTTCTTGCTTCCTGGTCTAAAGGTAACACAAAAATCAAAACGAGTAAAAAACAAAGCCCACCTCGCCTGTCTGGGATTCAAACGCTTAGCAGACTCTAGAAACATAAGGTTTTTATGATCCGTGAGGACCACAATGCGATGTAATGCCCCCTCCAGGAAGTGACGCCATTCCTCAAATGCCCACTTAATGGCCAATAACTCCCTATTCCCGATATCGTAGTTCCTCTCAGCAGACGAGAACTTGCGGGAAAAAAAAGCACATGGCTTAAGGTTAGTTAGGGTGGAGGATCCCTGGGACAACACTGCCCCTACCCCATCCTCAGATGCATCCACCTCAACTATAAAGGGCTCATTCTGGTCAGGCTGGATTAACACAGGGGCATTAGTAAAACATTGTTTTAGCTTCTCAAAGGCTTCAATAGCTGCAGAGGGCCAATTAACTAGATCCGCTCCCTTGCGAGTCAGATCTGTAATTGGTTTGACCACCAATGAAAAATTTTTAATAAATTTGCGATAGAAGTTCGCAAACCCCAAAAATCGTTGGAGCGCCTTAAGGGAGGAAGGTCGCACCCAATCGAGGATGGCCTGCACCTTAACTGGGTCCATTTTGCAAGAGCAAGGGGTCAAAATGTATCCTAAAAAGGCCACCTCCTGAACGCCAAAGATACACTTCTCCCCTTTGACAAATAGTTTATTCTCACGTAACACCTCTAACACTTGTCTGGTATGAGAAACGTGAGATTCCCAATCCGCAGAAAAAATAAGGATGTCATCAATGTAGACAATCATGAACCTCCCAATAAAAGGTCTAAAAATGTCATTGACAAAATTCTGGAACACAGCGGGTGCATTGCTTAGCCCAAAGGGCATTACTAAATACTCATAGTGACCCTCAGGGGTATTGAAGGCCGTCTTCCATTCATCCCCCTCCCTGATTCTAATCAGGTTATAAGCTCCCTTTAAATCCAGTTTAGAGAACCAGCAGGCGCCCTGAATCTGGTTCAGTAAATCTGGGATAAGGGGCAGCGGATACCTGTTCTTGACCGTGACCTTGTTAAGTTCCCTGTAATCAATACAGGGCCTCAATCCTCCATCCTTCTTACCCACAAAGAAAAATCCGGCCCCCATGGGGGAAACTGAAGGCCGGATATGACCCTTGGCCAGACTCTCCTTAAGATAGTCCCTCATGGATTGCCGCTCAGGAGTGGAGAGATTGTAAATACGGCCCTTAGGATACTAGGAACCCTCAATAATATCAATGGCACAATCATAATGCCTGTGAGGAGGGAGGAACTCAGCCTCGGACATGGAGAATACGTCCTGAAAATCTCTGATATATCCAGGCAGGATCAGAGACTCAGTGGTACCTCCTAACTGCAATACTGATTTGCAACATTTAGAACAATCACCTCCCCATTTCTCTAATTCTCCTGCAGGCCAGTTGATCACGGGGTTATGGTCCTGTAACCATGGCAGACCTAAAACGAGGTCAGCAGGTAAATCCCTTAGGACAAGGAAGGAGCAGGTCTCAGTATGGGAAATCCCCACCGTTAGGGACACCTCGGGAGTACAAAATTCCACTCGCCCATTATTCAATGGGGTGGAATCTAAGGCAATGATTTGAATTACCTCCCTTAGAGGAACTAGCGGAATACCAACAGTTTGTACGAAATCAAAATTAATAAAATTAACGGCAGAACCTGAATCAACAAATGCTTGACCCTCCCCCTTAATTTGACCATAGGTAACAGAAATAGGTAGCAAAACTTTCCTTCTTACCACCGTCGGAGTTACCTTGCTTCCCACCGGAGATCTCCTAGAAGGTGGAAGTTTGGGACACTGCTGGAGCCAGTGGTTCATCTCACCGCAGTAAAAACAGGCTCCCTTCAGGCGTCTTTGGTCCCTTATGGTCCCCCCTAACTGCATGGGTTCCTCCGGAATTCTGGCAGGCGATGGACTCGGAAGAGGAATCTCAGGCAAAACGGCCGCCCGAGGAATGCTAGAACGTTCTCTCAGCCTCTCTCTCACCCGTCGGTCTAGTTTAATGGCCAAGGTCATAGTCGCCTCTAAGGAGTCAGGAGTGGGATAACATACCAGAAGGTCCTTTAGTTGGTCAGACAGCCCCACCCGGAATTGACTTCTTAAGGCTGGGTCATTCCATCCAGAAGAGACACACCACTTCCTAAACTCCGCGCAATAGTCCTCTACTGGACGGTTACCCTGCCGAATGTCCCTGAGTTGACTCTCGGCCACCGCGGTCAAGTCAGGTTCCTCATATAATAGGCCTAAGGCCAGGAAAAACGCGTCCACAGTCAGCAGACTTGGGGAGTCAGGGGGTAACGAAAAGGCCCACTCCTGCGGATCACCCTGCAGCAAGGAAATAATTATTCCCACCCGCTGCTGCTCGGAACCCGAGGAGTGGGGGCGTAAGCGGAAATATAATTTTATACTTTCCTTAAAGGAGCGGAAGGTCTTCCGGTTTCCCGAAAACCGATCCGGCAGCTTAACATGGGGCTCCACGATAGGGTTAGATGTGGAGGGACCCATTACTGGAGCGGATTGAAGCTGCTCCTGCTGTTGGAGCCTCTCGGCCAGATCCTGGATAGCTTGAGCCATTCCTTGAACCTGGTCTGTGAGGGCCCGCAACTGCTCCATGAGATAAGGCCTGTGATTCTGTCACGTGGGGGAGACAAGGGTAGGTGAGCCCTGTACTGCACCCCTCCGTCTTTCCCTGCCTACTTGCCTCAGTCGGCCCTAGGCAGCCGCGGACAACCACGAAGGCGGTCCCTACACTGGATAAGTGCGCAGGAAGGGAAAGGGAACAAAGGGACGGACAAACACAGACAGAACAAACACGAAGGTGGAAGGTCAGCAAGCCGGGTCAAACACAGGAGGTCACGTCAAAGCCAGGGGGTGAAACAAGAGAGAGGTCAAAGTCCAAAATCCGAAGTTCAAAATCCAATCTAATCCAATAGGTCGCACGAGCACTGATCAAAGGAGAACAAATCACAGGCAATTTGAGAGGGCAGCTAGCCTGCTTTAAAAAGCCCTCCAATGGATCATGTGACGGGGCCAGCGTCACATGACCTCATTTGCATAATGAGTGCTGGCCAAACGTGACCAGCGCTCAAATATGCTAACAGTTTGGTCATGTGGCGTGGCCAGCGCCACATGACCCAGTACACTAAATATAGAATAACTCTGAGCACTGGCTTGCCGGGCCAGCGCTCAGTACCGCCCACTGCTCGTGTCTAGGGGGCGGGGACGCCGGGCGCACAGCATCCGGAAGCCCGCCCGACGTTCCCCGCCTCTCGTTACTATGGAGACGAGGACGCCTGTCGCGTCCTCGCTCCGTGGATACGGAGGTCCGGCGGCGCTGCAAGCGGGGAGCGCGCCGCCGGCCTCCCGTGACAGGATTGTTGAGTGTTGAGATAAGTGAAGCATGAGTGTTGAGATAAGTGAAGCATTTGAACCAGAATTTGGTCTAAAGTTTAGGAAAACTTTGATTCGCAATTAATCCAAATGTTCTCGCACTTCATGGTAGCAAATCTGGTTTTCATAAAACGGCATCTGCATATGTTACAAAATAAATTTGGTGTAGAGGAGAGTATCTCGGGATAACAAAATCTCCCATAATGGCATGCAGCCAGCCATCCGCTGCGATGTCACAGCCCTATAAAACCCTCATCCCACACAGTCTCTGCCAATGTCCTGTGAGCTAAGCATAGGGAGAGACATGGCAAGCGTCTTATGCGCTAGGGACATTGTGCAGAAAACGATTAATAGAAGAATATTGGAGAGAGAGTGCAGGGAGACTTATTCTGTGGCCATTTTATTCATTTATTTCTACATTTACTGTACTTATTCCTACATCAGTTGGAAACTAAGATATGTAATTCAATAAGATGGAAGCATTTGTTATTCCACTGCCAGCGTGCCAACCAATACAATCCAATCTCCACCTCTAAGGGGGCCAGGTAATGACCATCCTTGTCTTTTGCTGAATTTGCTGCTATCAAATCATCATTCAAAGTCTCCATGTTCTAGAAAAGTCAGCAAGATGCAGAGAGAGCAGAAGCTGGATGTTCGTGATGACATATTCTCATTGATATTAGATGATGTGGAAAAGGAGGAAAGACAGATGGGAGAAGAATGGCTCCTACCTGTAAGGCAGGAGAGCGCTGGGTTGGAGAAGTAGAGTGCCAGTGCTGATTGATATTCTTTGTTAACTGTCAAATAACCTGCAGAAGATTACAGGCAAAAACAGCAATAATTTGCATGTTGTGCCCAACCTAACCAGGCAAACCCCATTCCAGCAATAGCCCCTATTTAAAGGTGCTGCACAGCCATTAACAATTAAGAAGGACTGTTCAGCACGGTCTTCATTATTAAAGGGGTATTCTCATCTAGACAATGGGGGCATATCGCTAGGATATGCCCCCATTGTCTTATAGGTGCATGCGCAGTGTGCCCTCATTCAGTTCAGGGGCTCCGTTCTGGATATAGGTGCGGGTCCCAGCGGTGGGACCCGCACCTATAAGACAATGGAGGCATATCCTAGCGATATGCCCCCATTGTCTAAAATGAGAATAGCCCTTTAAATGAAGAGGGTCTTAGGCATGCAACTAGCGATGATGACAGTCGGATTGTAGCACTTGTAGCGAGCAATCAGGGACGTGAGACTGGTGTGGGTGATATAAATGACAACTAGACAGCAGTAGATGATGATGTACCGATCACACATGGGAGCTGGGTGAAAAGGAGGCATCATCATCAGGAAGTGAGTGTGGCAGCAAGCCTGTGAGACCACAGCAGGGTGGCTGAGTACCGATGAGCCAGCTGGGTGAAAGCAGTGGGAGATCTGGAGCCAAATGTGCCTGGGGTAGATCATCTGCTACTCAGAATCCTGATGTCAGGAAACAACTAGTGGTGCACAGGTTCATAAAGGCAGCGGCAGGCAGTCAGCAAGGAGTGGTGGAGGTAAAATGCCATACTCGGCACTGTGGGAATGTTTTATTAAGTCGCTGGATGACGTTAGTGTGGCAGAAGGTGAAGCAGAAGGTGAAGCATGGTCAGGGTGCTAATGTTAGCACCACGACCCTGTATCAACACATGGAGTGTCACCATAAAGTGGCCTGGGAAAACAGTGGCACTAATGTAGTGGAACAGCCTGATGCAGCAAAAGCTGCATCTTCTGATGGACAGCACGCCTTCTCCAGCAGTCAGGTTTCCTCAACCTCAGCAGGACAAAGCTGTCATTCTTTGCCTACTTCTTTTGCTCCTGATTCTCCTCCTCCTCCTACTCCTTTTCACAGGCAATTGCAAAGAGACAATAGTATGTGTGCACTCATCCAACAGTACAGAAGCTGAACATGCACCTGGCCACATTGCTGGTACTACAGTCCCTCCCTTTCCATATTGTGGACATTTCAGAGAACTGATGGCTTGTGCTCACCCAAGGTGAAGAGTCCCAAGCCGTTATTACTTCTCTAAAAAAGTTGTGCCAGCCCTCCACACGTATGTTGAGCAGAAGGTAGACCAGTCCTTGAGCCTGTTAGCATCTGCTACCAGTGCTAGTATCTGCATGCCAGTGCTGATGTGTGGAGCTGTAACTATGGTCAAAGACCATAAATGTGGTTCCAACCCAGTCACACCAGCAACTTAGCCGGGTGAAGGCAATGCTGTCTCCGCATTGTAATCGTGGGATTTCTGTGCCAATGTCCAACTCTGCCTTCTCATCCTCCACCTTGTCCTCAGACTCCACTGTAGGAACAGTTCAGAGGGGTCCTCTAACATGCCACCTACCCTACATTGATTCATATGCAACATTTACATACTTTGGTACTCCACGCTCCACATGTTGGACCAACTGTATGAGTAGAGGAAACCATGATCGATTTCTTGATGATGCAAATGGACAGAACTACTCCCCAGTGTAACATTGATGTTAGACAAGGAAAGCTCATGAGTGACACCTGCTGTTTGCTCAGTCCTTTTGAGGAGGCCACTTTATTTGTCAGTCGTCAGGACTACACGATAAATGATGTCATTCCACTTCATGTCCTGCTGATAAATCTGTCTGGAGAGAGGACAAAATACAAGGCACTATCATGTCACGGCCACTTGAGGCTTGTGGAGGCTGAACTGGCAAAGGAAGAGGAGGAGGACATAATTGCCCATGAATTATATACAGAAATGGGTGGTTTATCTTCCGAAGTGACAGAAGAGGACCATGAGGAGCTAGAGGGCAATGATGCAGATGATCCCGACAGTCTGTGACAGTATGCAATGGATGGCAGGGAGTCCCTTGTGCAAATTGCCAGATCCATGCTTAGTTGCTTGCATAGTGACAGCTCCATTATCACCATTTGGCAGAGGGATGACTACTGGTTCGCCACAATGTTAGACACTTGTTTTTCACCTTTTGAGGGGGATGAAAAACTCAACTACTATCGAGACACCATTATCCATCCTCATGAGGGTCTAACTTGGGGGACCCTCTGAGCTCACTCTGTATTACCATGACTGCTGGAGGGGGGTGAGGGGCCAGGAGCAACACCAGCTCCATCAGCAGCAAGTTCAGCCTTGAGTCTATGATGAGCAGGTTTTTTCAGCCACCTACTGAAGAAGCCAGGCAGCAGCAGCAGTAGGATATGGAGCAGAACCTGAATCAGCAGGTGGTGACATACCTAGACTGCACCCAGTCACCCAAGATCAAAAATTCCCTGGACTACCTGAATTGTGTCCGCAACTGGCTGAGTTTGCGTGGGCAAGCTTTTCAGCCCGGTTAGTAGTGTGGCATCAGAGCGGGTGCAATGGGTGTCATAGTTACCCCAAAGAGAACTCACCTTTCAACACAAAATATTGAGAAACAAACCTTTATAAAGATGAATTAGGTGTGAATCAACCAAGATTTCCACACACTAGTGCCTGATACAACAGACTAGATCATTCTGGCAGTAATGAAATGACTGTAGTGTGCTGCCGCACTGGAACATTGTGACAAGTAGCTTGTTACTTTTGTCCACCTGCTACTGCCACTATTCTGATGCTGCCACACACCTGATGCCACACACCTTCTGCCTCTACTATTATCTGCTCCTGGAATTTGCTACCATCTTGTGCTGTTACTGCCACTGTTGTTTCCTCCATTCTCCCCACTCTATTCTGGGGCCACTATTGTGACTCTTAAAGGGGCTCTGCAGTTCTTTAAAAACTGATGATCTATCCTCTGGATAGATCATCAGCATCTGATCGTGGGGGTCCGACACCTTGGACCCCCGCTGATCAGTTGTTTAAGGGGGAAGCAGCGCTCCATGAGCGCCGCGGCTTTCTCACTGTTTCTCACCGCAGGCCCAGTGACGTCACAATTAGTATCACTGGCCTGGGTGGGGCTAATCTCTGTTCGCTTAAAAGGAGCTTAGCCGCGGCATTGATTGTGTACAGGAGAGCACACTGCATCATAGGTTACTGTGATACTGTGCACGTTGGCTCGCTCGCGGAACTATTGTCCGCTTTCATTCTGATGTGCAGTGACTATTTCGCTACCAGAAAGGACTAAATACTGTATGCATGTTGCTGAAATTCACAGTAATGTACACCAAGCTACATTCTCCCTAAAGTTTAACTGCAGGCCATGACATATCTGATTTAACGCGGTTTGTGATGAATGAACTAGTAACAAAGTGGATCTCGTGGAGAAATTCCACGAAGCAACCAATCAAATTTTTGAAGACTTTTGTCATCTGTATTCATAACCATTCTGATTCATTTAAAATCCATTCACTCATCCCTACCATAAATATCTGATAAGTGTGGGTCCCACTTCTGGGACCTACCCCTATCTCAAGAACAGGACCTCACCATGAACAGAAAGCACATTCGGCTATTTTTGCTAGTCCTCTAACAGTGAATGGAGTAAACTGCACATGTGGCTCTATTATTGAGACAGGAGTGGGTCCCGGAGGTGAGACCTACACCTATCGAACATTTATAGCTATTGATATGCTATAAATGTCCAGAAAGTACAACCCATTTAAAGGGGTTTTCCCATGAAAAATATGCTGCAGTTTTCAAACCAGCACCTGGATATGAATACTTTTGTAACTGCATGTAACAAAAAATTTAGCATAGCCACTGAGTTATTCAGTGAAATATATCTATATATCACCACCTGCTGTTTCTTTTGTTCTTATTTCTTTGTCCAACTCACTGAAATGGCTGCATATGCTCAGTTTCATGCTTCAACTGCCTCCTTAGTTATGACAGGGAGAGAGCTTCAGGAGAATGGACACACCCTTTTAGCTGCAGCAGAAAAGACACTCCCCATGAGCTGTCAGCTTGATATAAATGCAGCAGAGCGATGCATGGGGAAATCTCTGGATCCATGTGAGGCACAGAGCTGATTCTAGCTTTGTTAGAGAGAAATTGTCATGTACTATATGTCATGATCTGATTTTCATTTTTTTACATCAGTTATGGGGTGACCCAAGTGCTGGCTTTGGCTATTTTCAGCCCTCCCATAGGAATGAATGGAGAGCAGCCACATATGTGCCCCCAAATGCCTGAGGTGAGATAAATACTTTAAGTTCAATAACCATACAAGTTATAACCTAGAGGAAAGGAAAGACGGAGGAAGAAAAGTTATATACTTTTCCACTCATAGAAAAATACATTAAAAGTGAATTAGACTAAATAAAATAAGCTGTCAACTTCTACATAAACCATATCAGAAGCTTGACTACATTTTTTCTTAGTTACAAACAAAAGGATATCTTAAATATTAAAGTAGCCAAAAATTTGAAAATGTACATAACATGACTTATAAATTAATCTGAGCTTTAATTAAGAATTAAAAAGACAAATGCTTTATTCATGTGACCAACAACAATGGTACACACTGCATGGAAAGGCTGCATGATAAAGAAAGCTGCACCACAAACCTGAACAGAGATCCTCACTCGGCACTTTTGACCTTCTCCTACGACCAGAGCTGTGGACTGCTAATACAAAACCAAGCAGCGTGGCCCCACTTACCCACCTTAGAGGCCACAAACTGTACTTGGGGGGGAATTTATCATTAGGAGAATATTTGAAGTCAATTTTGCTTGCATCTATGTTGGAGTACTTTGTGCCACATTTATCAAACATCACAGGTTGTTTGATAAATGTGGCTTGTCCTTAAACCTAACACTTCTGTCTAGAGAAGCTACTCCACTTTTCCTACTCCACCCTCCTCCTGGAGTGAGATTGCGACTATTTTGCGACTTTTTTTAAAAAGTCGCAATGATAAATCTGGAGTGAAACTCATTAACATGGCTAACCACACCCACTTTTCCACCCATATTACAAACTGGAGTGAGTGGTGTACACATGCAAAAAGTCGCAAAAAAATGCGCAAAAAAGTCGCAAAAGCCCTATCGTGCGACTTTTTGAAGACAGAATTCTGGAGTGAAGGTGTGATAAATCAGGGCCTTGGTGTCTTGCAGGTGTTGCTGGGTGATTATGATTATGCTAACTCTAGGACTTGCTAGACATTTAGATTGCTGTGACGGATTTGGGTTTGGAAGCATTGGGCTAACGTTCCTGCCAGTCCAGTGTGGTATGAAAGCAGACTCTGAAACACCATCTCCTGCCAACAGATGCTGTGTGCCATAGGGTGGTATACCCATGGGCAACTGACTATGGTTCTCATATTTGAGCTCAATTAGGTATCCTGAAACTGGTAGCCACAGGCTTTGGCACATTTCAGGATCTCACCATTTTACTCTCATACTTCCCACCAGGACCTCTTAGAGTATGCAACCTATTATATAGAACACTGTCACTCAGTCATGAGGGATCTAGATGAAACAAGTGGAGAAGGCACAATTTACTATAACTGTGTATGGGGAGGCCACTGCCTCAGCCCTCTTTACTTGCCAAAACCATCTACATTTTTTGCATACCATACCTACCTCAAAGATCAATACAACAGATAAAAGTGCAATAACCTCCTTATATGGGGAGTCCCAGAGTTGAATTATTTATCTGCAAATATGCAAGTTACCAAGAAAATTTTGGACTTTGTCCTAGATCCATTCCTGATGTCGCTACAGATCTCCATATTGAGAGAGCTCACAAGGTGCTTAGACTCAAGCCAAAGGATAGGGAGTCCCCCAGGTATATCATCTGTTAATTGCTTTCTTTCACTACTACGGAGTTGATCTTGTGTAAAGCACGGGCTATGCCAGGTTTGATTTTTGTTATGGTGTAAATTAATACTGTATGTCCAAACAGCTTCTTTCCTCTGGCTGACAGGAAGAATTGAATATTACCTTTTCAAGTGAGCATCTGAAAGGGGTCTGTGGGAATACCCTGTGCTCCTCAAGATGTATCAGATTATAAGAATCATGTTTTAAACTAATCTAGAGATGGTAAGATAATGACGGTACTTACTAAAACGTATTCCGTTTCCTACCATGTTGGAGATGTTCCATGTCACATGGAACCTTCTAACATATTTGGTGAGTATGTGAGAAGATTAACCCTTACTGGCCCTTAATCTAATTGGTTATAGCACATGTTTGTGTAACCAAATGTCACTTTTACCTGCCACTATGGCTTTGTTTCCTTCAGGGCTTCTTTAATATCCTTTGGTCGCACTTATTATTATTATTATTATTATTATTATTATTATTATTAGACCTCAACCATGATGCTGCAAATTCATTATTGGTTTATGAGGGTAGCCCAGTAAGCTACAATGTGGAAGATGTCTCAAATGGAGCATTTTAAATTTAAACAGATCTGGAGACCCAGGTTCTTAAAATGTTTATTGGAATGCTAAATATGCACTTTCAGTGGTAGAAAAGGCTAATGTGACTTTACTAGCACTAAACCCTGTATATTTTTTATAAGGTTGTATATGGGAAGAAAATCGATAACTGCACTCCTTAGTAATAGTTGCTTAGAGATGGACTGGCCTCACTTACTCTGGATAGAGAGTTGTTGGTAAGAAGGCCAAGAGGGAAGATTTGCTGGAGAGTTCCAGGTAAGCAGGCCAAGAGAGAGGACTTAGTTTGTGCTGCTAACTAGCAGGTCAGGACAGAAGCTTGTGTGTAGCTGGAGCTAAATTTGTCCAGGGAGACACCATTTCTGTGTGATTTCAAACTACCAGAAAAGCAAGAACTAACTTCTGAGGGAGAATAGAATACAGACTTTTTGCAGAAGGTTTAGGACCAATTAAAAGGGACAGTGCTTGGACAAAAAAAGACAGTAAATGTAACATATGCATACAGTAGTAGACCTAACTGCACATGGTTTGGGTTGTATTGCTTCTGGCACTTGCCACACTACTGAGATATACCAGCCATTCTTTCTAGGACTGCACCCCACAGTTGGGCATTGCAGAGAGATTTACCTTTGGTCATTTAGAGAGATTGCTTGTATCTATAGAAGGAGACTCAGGGAGGACCACTCTAGTAGCTCTATACAACCTTTGGGAAAAGCCAACTCTGTGATATACCTGAGAACTATGCCTACCTGCCACTAATTGCCCTTTGACTTGCACGATTCACTTAGTAAAAGATAAACTCTATTTTACTATTACCAAGGGGGCCTGGTTATTTGTCTCAATAACTGACCGCTTGGTCTCTTTTCTCCACCTTGCACTCTGCTGCTCATCCAACACCAAAAATTCAGGGTATGCCCTGAGGGGAAGAAGAGTTGAACCCCTCAATGCACTGCATGGCCGTTCTGGGAGAGTGCTGGAGTAAGGTTTGCCACTGGAATACTATGACCACCTTCATGGCCACTGCCACTACTTCAATCCACACCACCTCCCCTACAGGCTGGCACAGTCCAACAGACCCTTTCAGGATGTCATACAGTATGGCAAAAGAGAGACCAAATTTATTGCAGATCATCTGTAGAATAATTACGACTCCTGATCTAATGAGGATTGGAAGGCTACTTTCCCCTAATCACTCCTAATTGTTTGCAAATACACCAGATTCAGTCTTTAAGTCAACCTTTCTTAAAAACTAGAAAGTAATGTGAAAGTAATGGTGTGAAAAACTGTATTTTGTTAATAATACAAACATAAGTTATCTAACATATATCCTTGATTAGATTTATATACTATGACAGATCTTCCCTTCTTGAGAGATAAAACTCGGTGTAAATTTATCCGACGAGAATTAATTGTTCATTCATTCACACTCTCACAGTTTCTAGCACTGTGTGAAATAGAAAGGAAACACAAAAAAGTTTAATCAGGTGGTACAAGAACTTTGAACTATTCTACCGAATGGGTTTATCTGATGATAACTTATGTAGATTTCCTACACATACTGGCACTCTGTCTCACATATGATGGTTAGGGTTAATCTATTAGACCGATTTGGATAGTTGTAAAGCAGCATATTAATAAAGTCCCAGTTTTGCCCCAACTGCCAATAGAAATCATTGCTCTAGAGAAGTCCACCTAAGACATTTGACCTTCAAGTCTAAAACAATACATTTCTTGGCAGCAGCTAATTGCTTTTTTCCCCTCTACTAGCTCCTCTGACAGCATCCCAGGGGCTTGAGAAAGTAGGTAAGCATTAGAGATGAGCGAGCACTAAAATGCTCGGGTGCTCGTTATTTGAGACGAACTTTTCCCGATGCTCGGGTGCTCGTTTCAAATAACGAACCCCATTGAAGTCAATGGGAGACTCGAGCATTTTTGCAGGGGACCAAGGCTCTGCCTAGGGAAGGCTGGGTGAAAACCTGGAAACCTCAGAAAATGATGGAAACACCACGGAAATGGACAGGAAACAGCAGGGGCAGCATGCATGGATGCCTCTGAGGCTGCCTAATCCCACCATTACCCCAAATTCTCAGGCAACAGCCTGGTGGTTACCCTCATGGCAATTGTGCTCACCCAGACAAAGAAAGGCGAGGCACATGCCCATCACATGTTAGGGAAGCACCCAACTAGGTGCAACGAAGGTCCATCACCGCCTGCAGGTGACACCACTGCTCATGCTGGCACTGCAGCTGACATCAAGTTTAGTATCTGTTCTTATCAGTTGCTGTGGCTGTTGGTGGTAAAGTGGTGAGCATAGCTGCTTCCCAAGCAGTTGACCCGGGTTTGATTCCTGTCTATCGCAGGAGGCAATTAAAAGAAGATCTAAAAAAAAATCAGTACAATATCTAATACGTCCCCTACCCGGGTAAATTGTTTGGAGAGAGGGCCTGTAGGTGGGGGGGGAAGGAGGTTTCGCTGGAAGAGCCAGAGGAGTGCCCCCTGGGCTAGCGTGTGTGGTGGTGACAACAGCCGGAATGGATTTGGAAAAACTGTTGCTTCAACCGGTATGGTATCGATTCTTCTCAGTTTAATACCGTATACGTCCCCTATCTTGGGACCTTATATTTCATGGATTTTTCGACCACGGAAAACGGAAAATGAGCTTGCTCTGGCCAGGGGAGTGTCTTTCCCACTGCAGCTAAGGGGACGTGTCCATGCTCTGCCTATCACAGGTCAGGAGGCAATTAAAAGAAGAAAAACAAAAAACATCAGTACAATATCTAATATGTCCCCTATCCGGGTAAATTGTTTGGAGAGAGGGCCTGTAGGTGGGGGCAGGCTGGGGGGAAGAAGGTTTCGCTGGAAGAGCCAGAGGAGTGCCCCCTGGGCTAGCGTGTGTGGTGGTGATAACAGCCGGATGTATTTAGAATGACGACGCAGGACCCCAACTTAAAAATTTAGCATCAACCGGTACAGTCGTAAATTATGAGATTGATCAAGTGTGGTATGTCTTCAATGTATACTACTCAGTTTAAAACCGTATATGGCAGCTATCCGGAAAAATGGTTTGGAGAGAGAGAAAGATAGGACAAAGACGTAAATTGTTTGGAGAGAGGGCCTGTAGGTGGGGGGCAGGCTGGGGGGAAGGAGGTTGAGCTGGAAGAGCCAGAGGAGTGCCCCCTGGGCTAGCGTGTGTGGTGGTGACAACAGCCGGATGTAGTTAGAATGACGACGCAGGACCCCAACTTAAAAATTTAGCATCAACCGGTACAATTGTCAATTATGAGCTTGATCAATTGTGGCATGACTTTTAAATGGATATTGCATGTGGTCAGGTACTCCCTGGAACCCCATAGTCACCCCTTCTCTGATGTGCTAGCCCAGAACATTCTCTGCCCCAATTCGCAAGACCTTTTGCTGTTTCCGTGTGCTGACAGTGGGGATTTACCAGTGTTGTCTGAGGAGGTGGTGGACAATGGCGAGACACAGGTGTCGGGGGGTGAGGTAGTTGTATGGGAAGCAAGTTACAGTGGGGACTCCTTGGGGGGACTTTCTCATGATGGGACAGATTCAACTTGGGTGGATCAGGCACAGGAACAGATCAATTTTTTTTTGTGTTTATTTAACTTTTATTTAGCAAAAATAACCACAGAGATATTTATTCGTTATCTTCTCTGCGCAGTCTGGCGTTGGGGTTAGTCACTTTGATGGCGAGCTGTGCCGCTCTCTCCACAATGGTCTTTAGGTTCTTAGATGGAGACGTTGTGGGCGATTTCAGCACAGAAGGATTTGTTGCTCATCAACAGAACCTCGAGCTCCTTGACATTGTGGACCAGGAATTTGCGGAACCCTGTGAGCAGCATGTGTTTGGTCTTCTACTTGCTACCGTATCCAATGTTGGGCAATATAGATACGCAGGTAATATTATTTTTCAAACCTATCCCAAAAATAAAAATTTACGCAGTTTGCGCAAATAAAACTGGAAACTGGAATTGGAGAGAGGGCCTGTAGGTGGACCTCCGGAAAAATTGTTTGGAGAGAGGGCCTGTAGGTGGACCTCCGTAAAAATTGTTTGGAGAGAGGGCCTGTAGGTGGACCTCCAAAAAAATTGTTTGGAGAGAGGGCCTGTAGGTGGACCTCCGGAAAAATTGTTTGGAGAGAGGGCCTGTAGGTGGACCTCCAGAAAAATTGTTTGGACAGAGGGCCTGTAGGTGGACCTCCGGAAAAATTGTTTGGAAATAGGGCCTGTAGGTGGCCCTCCTGAAAAATTGTGGTAAAAGAGTGCCAGTTGGACCTCTGAAAAATGGCGTTTTTTTGGTCAGCGTTAGGCAAAGACGATATGGAGATGGAGGAGGAGTAGGAGGAGTAGAGAAGAGGAATCGGATACATAAGTTATTTAAATCTTTAGCTGCTTTCCCCCGGAGGAGATTTGAATTCCAGTGAAACCCATGCTTTGTTCATTTTAATAAGCGTCAGCCTGTCAGCGCTGTCAGTTGACAGGCGTGTACGCTTATCGGTGATGACGCCACCAGCTGCACTGAATACCCGCTCTGACAGCACGCTAGCGGCAGGGCAGGCCAGCACCTCCAAGGCGTACAGCGCCAGTTCAGGCCACGTGTCCAGCTTTGAAACCCAGTAGTTGTATGGAGCAGAGTGATCGCTATGGACGTTGGTATGGTCAGCTAGGTACTCCCTCACCATCTTTCTGTACAGCTCCCCCCTACTCTGCCTAGACTGGGGACAGGTGACAGTGTCTTGCTGGGGTGACATAAAACTGGCAAAGACCTTGGAGAGCGTTCCCCTGCCAGTGCTGGACAAGCTGCCTGCTCGCCTCCTCTCCCCGCTACTTGGCACACAGAACCATGCCTTCTGCCGCTAGCGGCGTCAGATGGGAAGAATTGTTTCAGCTTGTGCACCAGGGCCTGTTGATATCTATTCACTCTCATACTCCTTTCCTCTGAAGGGATGAGAGTGGAAAGGTTCTGCTTGTACCGTGGGTCCAGGAGAATGAACACCCAGTAATTGGTGTTTGAAAAATTTCTTCTAACGCGAGGGTCACGAGATAGGCAGCCTAACATGAAGTCTGCCATGTGCGCCAGAGTCCCAACACGCAAGAATTCCCTCTCCTCACTGGCCTGACTCTCCATTTCCTCCTCCAAGTCCTCCTCTTCAGCCCATACACGCTCAAGAGTTAAGGACAGAGCACTGGTACCCTCTACTGTCTCGCCGACATTCTCCTCCTCTTCCTCCTCATCCTCATCCCCCTCCTCCGATACGCGCTGAGAAACAGACCGGAGGGTGCTCTGGCTATCAAGCGACGTATCTTCCTCCACCGTCTCTTGTGACAAGCGCAAAGCATCCGACTTGATGCTGAGCAGTGAGTTTTTCAACAGGCAAAGCAGCGGGATGGTGAGGCTGATAATGGCGGCATCGCCGCTGACCATCTGTGTTGACTCCTCAAAGTTGCTCAACACCTGGCAGATATCAGACATCCACGTCCACTCCTCATTGTAGACTTGAGGAATCTGACTGACCTGACTACCAGTTCTGGTGGAAGTTGACATCTGGCAGTCTACAATCGCTCTGCGCTGCTGGTAAACTCTGGATAACATGTTTAATGTGGAATTCCATCTCGTGGGCACGTCGCACAACAGTCGGTGAGCGGGCAGTTGTAGGCGGCGCTGCGCTGCCCTGAGAGTGGCAGCATCTGTGGCTCGACTTGCGGAAATGCGCACAGATGCGGCGCACCTTGGTGAGCAAATCAGACAGATTGGGGTATGTCTTGAGGAACCGCTGAACTATTAGATTGAACACGTGGGCCAGGCATGGCACATGTGTCAGTCTGCCGAGTTGCAGAGCCGCCACCAGGTTACGCCCGTTGTCACACACAACCATGCCTGGCTTGAGGTTCAGCGGTGCCAGCCACACATCGGTCTGCGCCGTGATGCCCTGTAACAGCTCTTGGGCGGTGTGCCTTTTGTCACCTAAGCTCAGCAGTTTGAGCACCGCCTGCTGGCGCTTACCCACGGCACTGCTGCTGCGCCTAGAGCTACCGACTGAAGGCGCCGTGCCCACGGATGGTAATTCGGTGGAGGAGGAGGAGGGGTCGGAGGAGGAGGAGGAGGCATAGTACGTCTGAGAGACCGTGACCGAGGTAGGCCCCGCAATCCTCGGTGTGGGCAGTACATGAGCGGCCCCAGGGTCATTCTCGGTCCCAGCCTCCACCAAGTTAACCCAATGTGCCGTCAGTGAGATATAGTGTCCCTGCCCGGCAGCACTTGTCCACGTGTCCGTGGTTAGGTGGACCTTCTCAGAAACAGCGTTGGTCAGGGCACGGATGATGTTCTGTGACACGTGCTGGTGTAGGGCTGGGACGGCACATCGGGAAAAATAGTGGCGGCTGGGGACCGAATACCGAGGGGCAGCCACCGCCATGAGATTTCGAAAGGCCTCGGTCTCTACCAGCCTATAGGGCAGCATCTCCAGGCTAAGCAATTTGGAGATGTGGACGTTGAGGGCTTGGGCATGTGGGTGTGTGGAACTGTATTTCCTCTTGCGCTCCAGCGTCTGCTGTAAAGACAGCTGAACGCTGCGCTGGGACACGTTGGTGGACATTGTGGAGGATCGTGGAGGCGAAGGTGTGGTTTTCCGGCGGGAGGCGCTCGTGCCAGGGTCCTGGGCAGGGGTTGACTAGCAGAGGCAGCGAGTGACGCAGGGGGTTGACTAGCAGAGGCAGCGAGTGACACAGGGGAAGGAGCAGTGGTGTGACCCGCAGGAGGTGGTGAACGGCCTTGGTTCCATTGAGTGGGGTGTTTAGCACTCATATGCCTGCGCATGCTGGTGGTGGTTAGGCTAGTAGTGGTGGCACCCCTGCTGATCCTGGTGTGGCACAGGTTGCACACCACAGTCCGTCGGTCATCCTCACTTTCTTTAAAGAACCTCCAGACTTGCGAACATCTAGGCCTCGCCACGGGAGCTTCACTACGTGAAACAGTTGCTGCTGATGCACCAGCTCTGGCCCTGCTTCTCCCTCTGGCCACACCACTGCCTCTTACAACCTGTTCTGGTGCAGCACTCGCCTCCACCTCAGAAGCACTGTCTTCACTCGGCATATCAACCCAGCTTGGGTCAGTCACCTCGTCATCCTCCGATTCCTCAGTCTGCTCCCCCTCGGAATTCCTCCCCTTACAACAACTTCACCACTGTCTGACAACCGTGTCTCCTCATCGTCCGACACCTCTTTACAAACTTCTTCCACTAACTCAACATTGTCATCATCATCATCATCATCACCCACAGACTGCGACAGTTGGAAAACTTGGGCATCGGGAACGAGGTCAGCAGCAACCTGAGAAGTGGTTTGTGACTCTGGGAAGGGTCCAGAAAACAGTTCCTGAGAGTATGCCGGATCGCATTCCAAATTTTCCTGGGAGGGGGCAGACTGGGGGATAGGAGGTTGAGGTGGAGGAGCCAGAGGAGTGCTCCCTTGGGTAACGTGGGTGGACTGCGTGGAAGACTGACTGGTGGACAAATTACTTGAAGCATTGTCCGCAATCCACGACATCAGCTGTTCGCACTGTTGTGGTTTCAACAGTCCTCTACCACGTGTCCCTGTAAGTTGAGACATGAAGCTAGGGAGTGTAGCTCTGCGGCGTTCCACAGCTCCCTCATCAGCAGGTACTGTCTCACCCTGCCCAGGACCACGGCCTCTGCCCCCTGCAGTAATTGAATGCCCACGCCCACGCCCTCGTCCTCGACCCTTAGCCCTGGGGTTCAACATTTTCTGTATATAAGTGTATGATATAAAAAAATAAATAAATAAACGGGCCTGGTGTACTGAAACCCACAAACTTGTTCAGTCTGGTTTAATTAAGTGACATACAGAAAGTGTCACCTGGACAGAATATACGGATTGGAGCAAGTGTGCTGAACTGTGAGACACAAAAAGGTTACACGCAGCTGTGTGAAATGGATTTGTATCACTGAGCTAAAACAACAAAAAAAATAATTTTTTTTTTATTTTTATATATTTTTTTTAGTTTTTTTTTTTTTGGAACGTGACGTGCAGAAACTATGGTAGAGCTGACTGACACCCTACTGGCGGTGGCTATTTAGACTGCCACCCAGACAAATGTCGCACAGAGATTTTTAGGATCAATCTATATACGTGACAGGTAGCAAATGACTTGGTTCTATTCCTTGACGTACAGAAAGTGTCACCTGGACAGAATATACGGATTGGAGAGAGTGTGCTGAACTGTGACACACAGAAAGGTTACACGCAGCTGTGTGAAATGGATTTGTATCACTGAGCTAAAACAAAAAAAAAAAATTTTTTTTGTATATATTGTTTTGGATTTTTGTTTTTTTTGGAACGTGACATGCAGAAACTATGGTAGAGCTGACTGACACCCTACTGACGGTGGCTATTTAGACTGCGACCCAGACAAATGTCGCACAGAGATTTTTAGGATCAATCTATATACTTGACAGGTAGCAAATGACTTGGTTGTATTCTGTGACGTACAGAAAGTGTCACCTGGACAGAATATACGGATTGGAGAGAGTGTGCTGAACTGTGACACACAGAAAAGTTACACGCAGCTGTGTGAAATGGATTTGTATCACTGAGCTAAAACAACAATAAAAATATATATATTTTTTTTTAATTTTTTTTTTTTTTTTTAGTTTTGTTTTTTTTGGAACGTGACGTGCAGAAACTATGGTAGAGCTTACTGACACCCTACTGACGGTGGCTTTTTAGACTGCGACCCGGACAAATGTCGCACAGAGATTTTTAGGATCAATCTATATACGTGACAGGTAACAAATGACTTGGTTCTATTCTGTGACGTACAGAAAGTGTCACCTGGACAGAATATACGGATTGGAGAGAGTGTGCTGAACTGTGACACACAGAAAGGTTACACGCAGCTGTGTGAAATGGATTTGTATCACTGAGCTAAAACAACAATAAAAATATATATATATTTTTTTTTTATTTTTTTTTTTTATTTTTGTTTTTTTTGGAACGTGACGTGCAGAAGCTATGGTAGAGCTGACTGACACCCTACTGAAGGTGGCTATTTAGACTGCGACCCAGACAAATGTCACACAGAGATTTTTAGGATCAATCTATATACGTGGCAGGTAGCAAATGACTTGGTTCTATTCTGTGACGTACAGAAAGTGTCACCTGGACAGAATATACGGATTGGAGCGAGTGTGCTGAACTGTGACACACAGAAAGGTTACACGCAGCTGTGTGAAATGGATTTGTATCACTGAGCTAAAACAACAAAAAAAAATAATTTATTTTTTATTTTTTTTTATATATTTTTTTTTAGTTTTGTTTTTTTTGGAACGTGACGTGCAGAAACTATGGTAGAGCTGACTGACACCCTACTGACGGTGGCTATTTAGACTGCGACCCAGACAAATGTCGCACAGAGATTTTTAGGATCAATCTATACACGTGACAGGTAGCAAATGACTTGGTTCTATTCTGTGACGTACAGAAAGTGTCACCTGGACAGAATATACGGATTGGAGCGAGTGTGCTGAACTGTGACACACAGAAAGGTTACACGCAGCTGTGTGAAATGGATTTGTATCACTGAGCTAAAACAACAAAAAAAACTAATTTTTTTTGTATATTTTGTTTTGGATTTTTGTTTTTTTTGGAACGTGACGTGAAGAAACTATGGTAGAGCTGACTGACACCCTACTGACGTTGGCTATTTAGACTGCGACCCAGACAAATGTCGCACAGAGATTTTTAGGATCAAGCTGTATACTTGACAGGTAGCAAATGACTTGGTTCTATTCTGTGACGTACAGAAAGTGTCACCTGGACAGAAAATATTGAGTGTACTGAACTGTGACACACAGAATGGTTCCACACTGCTGTGTGCAATGAATTTGTATCACTGAGATATAACATAAAAAAAAAGGGGGGGTTATATATGGTTATAGCTGCACTACTAGTGCCAGCCAGCCAGCCAAGCCAGGAGACAAAAAAAAATGTCTTCTAGCCCTTAGAAGGGCTGTTGGGTTCTTTGTGGGTGATTCCTGCCTAACAGAGAACTAAATGCAGGCCCTAACACTCTCCCTGAAAGGCAGCAGCTCTATCTCTAACGACATCCAGACGGCATCTGAGCCGAGCAGCGCGGCCAGTCACTAGTATATTCCAGGGTCACCTGATCAGGCCAGCCAACCCCTGCTATCGACATGTAAGGGCCCCACGTGATGCTGGGTGTACCGTAGAGTCTCCTGGCTTGTGATTGGCTGTGTTTATAGGCGCCAAAAAAGCACGATGCGGAAGTTGCCGTTTCCTCGAGCATGGCGAGATACTCATCCGAGCAGCGAGCACTTACGAGTACCCTAATACTCGAACGAGCACCAAGTTCGGACAAGTATGCTCGCTCATCTCTAGTAAGCATATATAAAGTACATATACACTCGAGGAACTCACAAGCTGGGGGGAGAACAAACATGACACATTTCTTAAAATATAGGCCCTTTGGAAAAGAGATAATGCCACTTTTTACTCAAACTGCTTCTGTTTCTTGTTTTGCCTTTTTTCCTTCCTATTTAACTCATTAACCATGACTAGGCCTGAAAAGACCCTAAGGAGAGTCAGTCACCTCCCAAAAGCACTATTACAATAAGTGCAATAGTACTGCTACCCCTGACTCCAAATTGCTAATTAATATGGTGATACGCCCCCCCTTCCCTACTGCTAATCATCACTGGAATGCATTAAGATGACTTCCAAGTTTCCAGTTAGGAGGTCTTCTCTGAATATGCACTCATCCTGTGTGACAAATCCTGTCAGTGTTTTCCGGAGTACTATTCATACAGCATTACATTTAATATTGCTTGGGTGAGGTGTCAGAACAGCATTTTTTTCATCTGTGCCTCTATGCATTTTAGCAGCCATAAGCCTCATACTCTTTTATTGACAGACTTATGAGGCTATAACTTTTCCAATTGCCTGATAACAGTAGGAGCTGCTGTGTAAACCCAAAACACCTCTGCAGTGCATTTAATTAGGTTCTATTCTCCCTGTAACCGGGGCTAATATGTTGTTTCCAGGTAATTAATAATAAAAAAATAATGGAATGTTTAAATGCTCCAAAAAGTTGCCCACACTGTGGGCTCCAAAAAGCCCACACTGCAGCATTTAGACCAGGACCTTGTTTTCTGTCCTGCATAATGGAAACTAGACTAATCCGTTATGCAGTTTCATAGACTTCTATTATGACAGATGAAAACGGAATGCCTCTTAAAGGCTTCCGTTTGGATTTCCGTCTTATGGTTTTTCAAAAAAATAAATGCTAAAATAAAAATGATATAAAAATAAGTCCCGATGTATCACTCAAAAAAAAAAAGTAAATAATTTGAAAAAAAGTAAAGTATATGAAAATATGAATATTTCAGAAATGGGGTAACTTATTCTGGTCTTGATCTGTTTAATATCACATTTCCCTTCTGTATCATTTGTGGCGATACTAGTGAGCTTTTTACACAAATTTGCATAAATTAATAGTACAAGTGACCACAAGAAACTTTGTAATATATCTTCTCAGTGAGAAATGTCTAGTTTGCCTATGATTGGCTGTTTAACACACCCTCCCCACATGAGCTTATCACAATTTCTTTTGAATGTTACAGTTGCTCTCTTTGACTATAGTTAACTACTGTCAGGTCTGGTCATCGGAGAACATAGGGTCTATGTTTTGCTTGGTATTCTGAGTTTTTGTGTGTTTCTGTTTAGTGCCTACGCCTTGCCTTGAACCATGTTCACACTGTGGGTTGTTTTAGAGCCAACGCCCAGCTTCATGTTTGGTTTGTCTACTTAGAGTTAATACTCAGGTGCTGGGCTGAGTGGCTTCTCTGAATCTGGTCCATTCAGAACCTGGGGGTGGGATATCTTCCTGCTTATATACCTATCTTTCTCTCTGCTTCTTGCTGGTTTTTGCAATTCCTTGCTATTCCTGCTTGCGCTGTATTGTGTATCCTGACTGCTGATTTGACCCTTGGCTTGTATCTGACTTCTCTACCGTCTTCCGATTTTGTACTGGCGTTATCTCTGGTTTCTGACACGGCTAGCTGACGATTCTTCTGTGTTTTGTTCGTCTCTTGTTTGTTGTCCCTGTTCCCTGCACCTTATACAGTGTATTTCGCAGTCCTCGTGGTTGTCGCCCCACGGTTTAGCGTGGGTGAGGCAATAGGCAGGGACAGAGGGTTGGGTAAGCTCAGGGCACACGCTCCTCTGTTGTCTGTTTATCCCAACCTTGACAACTACCATATGCAAACGCCCCACTATCTCCTCTAACTCTATTATGTTCAGCTCAAGCATAGCTTAAAGGGGTATTCCCATCTCACAAATGTAGTTTGTATAGTTAAATATAGCCATACCAATAGTATTACTAATAGAATGTATTTATATAAAATGTACCGTTTAGAAGATTTTCCTATTTGTATATCCATTGTCCCACACACATCAGTCAGGCCTTTGCCCCTAGTTATGACCACTGTTGCCATGTAGTAGTGGAGGCCGGCTTGCTCTTGTTCAGACCCGCTCTGAGGTAACTGCTGTATTATGAACGCACATTACATGAGCATGCGGAGACACATCTTAGGGTTGTAGCATTTTTGTCTGCGCTTCCAAAACGCAGAGAAACGGATCCTGTTCCAAGATCAATTCATCTCTATGGAGCAGGATCCGTTTATAAAGTCTGCGTTTTGGACGGATCCTGACCATTGTGTTTTGAATGGTAGCATCCAAAATGCAAATGTGAAAGTACCCTAAGATGTGTCTCCGCATGTTCATGCAATGTGCGTTCACAATACAGCAGTTACCTCAGAGCGGGTTTGAAAAGGAGCAAGCCGGCCTCCACTACTACATGGCTGCGGTGGCCGTAACCAGGGGCAACGGCCTGACTGATGTGTGTGGGACAATGGATATACAAATAGGAAAATCTTCTAAACGGTACATTTTATATAAATACTTTCTATTAGTAATAATACTGGTATGGCTATATCTAACTATACAAACTACATCTGTGAGATGGGAACACCCCTTTAACAGTAACCTCCTCCTTTTGCCTTTTATCCTTTCTGCACAGTACAGCTTTCCATATCACTAAGGAAAGGTGGTGGCTGGACTAGGGAAAACCTGGGCTTCTCCGGCCACCAAGTGCTCTCCTCATACTACTGAATAGGAGCACACCATGTTTGTGTGGCCACCGCTCCCACACATATCTATGGGGTTGACGGAATTAGCCGACCCAGCCCTTTCCTAGTCCTTTCTGAACTGATACTGATATCTGGGACCTGGAGGCTATAGCTTGACACTGCTTGCACGGAGAACTTTTCTTTGGATATGACCCACCGACTTGGATCCAATTGTAGTGCAGCTGTTTTGTAGGAGTGCCATAGTCGTGCATGACAACTCTGTTGTACAAATATCATATGAAGGTATACAGAGGATATATGGCATGCTTCATCACATCCGATATGCAAAAAAGTATTGCATTGCTTCTAGGAGTGAATACCTCCATGCATTCACTGTTTGTCAGAGCTTCTTCAGCAATGCATGGACACTGTGCAGGTTTCCCATGCATGAACCCAGTTCGAAATTATCTCTTTTAAAATTGACAGAAGAGATCTGTCAATTTTGGAGCCTGTTGGTAGTTCATGGAGCGCCTGGTTCGGGCAGCATGAAACTTCTTACAAGTTCACTTGTGTTTTCTTAAGTTATATTCTTCTTCCTTTCCTTTATTTTGTTTTGACTCATCCCTATTTAAGAACTGAACATGCCAAGACATGTTAAAACATTTCTATATGACACTTGAAAACATCATAAAACTGTGTATCCAATTTTGCACTCTTAGAATATCTCTATCATTTTGATATATTTTAAAAGTCCATTATTATGGCAGCCAGAAACACATTGCTGAGATAATTATATATGTATTTTTATGAGGATTTTAGGGGGAGTTTGAATCATTTCAAGGCTCTAATTTCAGCATAATGACTCTTTGATGCTTCAAACTTAAAAACTGAAATCTGAAGATTGATAATAGCCACTTCTTCATATGAAGTGATTCCTCTATTAGCATTAGTCCACTCATTATAATCATTACCAGACTGCCTGTTGATAGGACTTTTCATAATGGTGACATTTTGGAAAGTTATCCACATTAGATTCTTTCAAAGAAGAATCGCAATGAACTGACTGTATTGAACGTATACATCCATAGCTTCCTATAACCAGCTTTAGTTGTAGCTTGAATAATTCTTCCATACAGACTAGTTTGATCATGTTAGTTCTTAAAATATGTAACCCTATTTACGTCAAACAGTTATACTTTACCAAATAACCTTGTTCTATTCTTCGGTAGTAACTCAAAGATTCCATGCAATGCAGAAGGACTGACACAGTTGCCTGTTGATTTAGTGTTCAGCCTACTCTGCTAAAAATACAATTTTCCAAACTGCATTATTATATTGAAAGGTTAAAAAATGTATTCTCTTGAGATAATACCGTAGCGAAATAAGATTTAATTTAAAGACTGTGAAGGTATTGCAGTTTCATTGAATTGTAGGTTTATACAGTAGGGATTTAAAATACAGTATATGATTATTTTTTTTATTATTATTAGAAGCAGGACTAGTAGTACTAATCGGGATTTGATGTATAATAATGATAATTGCAACAGTAATATGATAACTATTTTTATTGTTGTTTTAAAGGGCATCTGTCAGCAGATTTGTACCTATGAAACTGGCCGACCTTTTGCATGTGCACTTGGAAGCTGAACACATCTGTGTTGGTCCCTTCTTTCTTTGCTGAGAAAAATGAAGTTTTAGTATATGCAAATGAGCCTCTAGGAACAACGGGGCGTCACTGTTACACCTAGAGGCTCTTCTCTGTCTGCGACTGTCTCGCCCTCTGCCCTTTGATTGACAGGGACAGGCAGTAAAAACATCATCACACTACAAATCTGCTGACAGGTATCCTATAATATCATGATTGTCATTATTATTGTTTTAAACAGGACCTGTTGCCTCTCCTGACATGTCTGTTGTAGTAACTACTTGCATTCCCCCGTAATAAAGTTATGCCATTCCTCTGTTATTTTTACTTGAAGTTTATGAATTAATTGTCAGCAGCTTGCAGTAAAGGTACAATTGGGTGTTTATTTGTAAACTTCTAACAGGAATAATGCAAGGATGCCACATCATAGAGTCATAAGATTAGATGTCTGGAGAGCTGTCAGGTCCTCTTTAAGGTCATTTTTTTCTTACACTATACTTTACATTTTGCATGGATTACACAATGACTGGTGTAAGTGCATTGTCTAACTATTGTAGTTACAGTTACAATTTATTCATTGTATCATGAAAAGTTGTGCAAATTTCTTTTATGTGTTATCGATTTCTGATTAATTTCAAATCTCTGCTTGTAGCCTTTGATTGGGAACTAGAGAGAAGCATATTTACTGAAATTCATTTCTGGTCTGATTCTAGTAACAAACAGGTTGTTTAAAAACGCACTGCACTTTTAGATTGTTTTAAATTAAAATGTGATCCAAACATGATTTTGGTGGTAGATGCCTTCCCTGTTTTCTGACCTGTAAAATGGAAGCTGTCATTTTGAGTGATTTATCAATTAAATTTTTGAGAAATTTGAGATGAATCTGATTCATTTACAATTGATTTATTCATATTTAATGGGAACCTCCATCAATTAATTCTAGAGGGTGCAAACTGTCTTGATATGCTACATGCATACTAAATACGGATGACATCTGTGGGACATCCATGTTGCATCCGTTTTTTTTGAGGATCCATTGTAACAATACCTATCATTGTCTTCAAAACGGACAAGAATAGGACATGCTCTATATTTTTTTTTTTTTGCGGGGCTACGGAACGGACATACGGTTTTTTTTGCGAACCCATTGAAAAAAACAGAAACAAAATACATTTGTGTGCATGTAGCTACAAGCAGAGAAAATTATTATTTTTCATTATACAAATAATAGATTTATCCTCTGAAATCACAAATAATAAAAAAATAATATAAAATATATTATCTAAGCTGTCATATGACTTGTACCAGAACTTTGCATATTTTCCTTTTTTTATCTTTTCTACACTTTGCGTACTTTCTTTTCCTTTTCTTTCCAAATGGGTTTAGCAGAGTGATATTCAAGATCATTGTATTTGTCATTGCAGGTTCCGCTGCATTGTATATCCTTTCAAGCAGAAGCTGACCATTTCCACTGCTGTTGTCATTATCGCAGTGATCTGGGTCCTGGCTATCGCTATTATGTGTCCAACTGCAGTTATGTCTCATGTCAAAGAAGATAAACGCTTTCAAGTAATTCTTGGCATCAACAATCAAACAGGTCCTGTTCATTGGTGTAATGAAGACTGGCCTAATCAGAAGATGAGAAAGATCTACACAACAGTCCTGTTTTCTAACATTTATCTTGCTCCCCTGTCTCTCATTGTAATTATGTATGCCAGAATAGGTATTACCCTGTTTAAGAGTGAACTGAATGTTGAAAGTAAAAATCACCAACAGCAAAGGCATGCTGTTTCCCGACGGAAGCAAAAAGTCATCAAAATGCTCATTATCATTGCTTTGCTGTTTATATTGTCTTGGCTACCTTTATGGACCCTAATGATGCTTACTGACTATGCCAACTTGACACGAAATCAAAGTCAAATCATCAATATTTATATCTATCCATTTGCACACTGGTTGGCTTTTTTCAATAGTAGTGTCAATCCCATCATTTATGGTTTCTTTAATGAGAACTTTAGACGTGGTTTCCAGGCTGCCTTCAAGCTTCAGCTGTGCTCAGAAGAAATGGAACGGAGAACTATGTATTCACATCGGGCACAGGGCAATGCCATCTTACCAGCAACTTCACAAAATCCCGGGCGGCAAGATTCAGCCTTTGATAAACAAAGCAGTGATGTTAAGGAATCTGATAAAAGAAAACCATTGACAAGCGACCAAGACTTAATTATGGAAGACTTGGAAAAAAATTCTAATAACAATGGGATTCAAAAAGACATGCTTTGAAAAGTTCTCTAGAACTGAGGCATGGATTTGATTTTCAAAAGACTCCTTTTAACATCTATTTATCAAGTTCAAAACATATGCATACATGACGTACATATTTGTCGACTAGTGACTTTTTGTAAGGTGCTTTGTAAAGCCGCCCCATTGAATGCTTGTATATAATGTCCGTTTTTATGCAATAACTCTTGAAGTTCATGTAACTAAAGCTGTTGCTATTTTTGTGAAGGTATTATATGCCCTATATGATGCAAAAATGTCAATGGATATATTAAAATTCTTTACAGTTAAATGTCTTTGAAACTTTCACTGGCATTTGATTTTAGTTTGATCCAATTTTTCAATCTTACTTTTTTTCTGACAAAAGTCTCCATTGAATATCTCATTCCAAATTGGATATACGATTATCTGATAAAATACAATCACTCACAAATATTCATTCATATAAAATGAGTTGTGATGGGTCTGTATAACAAATCTGAAATGCTATTAGTATAACATAATAAGCAACACTGTTTTTTTTTTTTCTTTCTCTCCAGGGTGTTGCACAGGGTGTTGCACAGGTGAGTAATTAGGGTGTGGCTATCTAATTAGGAGAAGTTAAATAGCCAGTCTTGAGGGCAGTTCAGTCCTTTGAATCCAGAGGAAAAAAAGCAGACTGGTTTGAGTGTTGCATTTATAAAAGCAGAGACATAACGCGAGTTTGAGCGTTTGCGCGTTTGATTTTTCAGTGCGTGGTTGAATTAAGTGTGTGACTTTAGATTACGTGACTTCAGATTTGGGGACTACAGTAAGTCGGTTTGAGATCACTGTATTGTATTTTTTTTCTCTTTTATTGTGTAATCCCCATTAGTATGTCTTCCCTTATTGACAGAGCAGTCCAGTGCACATCTTGTCTGATGTATGCAGTCCTGGAACAGCCGTTTAAGGGTGCATATATTTGTTCAAAATGTGAGCAAATTACCCGTTTGGAATCGTACATCGTGTACCTAACCGGGCGGATTTCAACACTGAGAAGCGCTGACAATTTGGAAAAGAGTTTGCTGCTCACTGAGCAAGCACTCTATGGGGTAGATGTGGGGGGGGTGGTAGTGAGGAGGCTCAGGAAAGTGAGGTAGCTAGCTGGGTAACAGTTAGAAAGCAGGGTAGAGAGAAAAGTGCCAGGGAGACTAGCCCTGATCTGACACACCCCAACAAGTTTGCAAGTTTGAGGGAGGCAGATGAGGGGGATGCCACTTCAGGGAGAGCACTGCTGAAGCTGGACACTTCCCCTGCCAGTCAGGGGGATGTCAGCTCCAGTAAGCAGGGGACCAGGAGAGCAGGGCAGGCCAGACAGGTGCTGGTAGTGGGAGATTCAATTATTAGGGTACAGAGAGGGAAATCTGTCACAAAGACCGGGATCGTCGAATGGTGTGTTGCCTTCCTGGCGCTCGAGTTCGGCACATCGTGGATCGGGTTGACAGATTACTGGGAGGGGCTGGAGAAGATCCAGCAGTCATGGTCCATATCGGAACCAATGACAAAGTTAGAGGTAGGTGGAGCATCCTTAAAAATGATTTTAGGGATCTAGGGCATAAGCTTAGGGCAAGGACGTCAAAGGTAGTGTTTTCCAAAATACTGCCTGTACCACGAGCCACACAAGAAAGGCAGCGGGAGATTAGGGAGGTAAACAAGTGGCTCAAGAACTGGTGTAGGAAGGAGGGATTTGGGTTCTTGGAGCCAATGACTTCTCTGTTGGCTACAGGCTTACCGTAGGGATGGGCTGCACCTCAATGGGGAAGGGGCAGCTGTTTTGGGGGAGAAGATGGCTAGAAGGCTGGAGGAGTGTTTAAACTAGGGACTTGGGGGGGAGGGTAACTACATTATAGATGGGGAAGATAGTGCAGATAGAGACCTGGGGCAAGGTAATGGAACTGGGGGAGGAATGGAAGGAGGAACTAGAACAGTGCAGAAGGAAAGGTGTAGGGGAAAAAATATATATAAACCTTTTAACTGTATGTACACTAATGCCAGAAGCCTGACTAATAAAACTGGTGAACTGGAATTTGTGATGTGTGAGGAGGACTATGACATAGTGGGAATAACTGAGACATGGCTGGATGATACCTATGACTGGGCAGTCAACGAACAGGGTTACAGTCTGTTTAGAAAGGATTGCCAAAACCGTAGAGGGGGAGGGGTCTGCCTTTATGTAAAGTCCTGTCTAAAGCCCACACTCCGGGAAGATAAGTGAGGGACATGAACATGTCGAGTCACTGTGGGTAGAAATAAATGGAGCCAAAAACAATAATAAAATACTAATAGGACTTAATTATAAACTGTTATGGTTTCACCTGATGACTCAATACTGACGGTAGGAAATGTCTATCCCTATCTGCATCCCTGACTATCCTGTCGTACGCTAGCCCTGATGGTGGACTGCGCACTGACCACCAACTCCCTAACTCACTCCTGAACTGTCCCAAAGATAGGATAGAGGGGCAGAAAGACAAAGAGGATAGAATAACACAAAAGACCTCAAAACCCAAACTAAGGAAATCTACCACCAGAGCTAAAAGGTGAAACTGCAAGACCAAACTGATAAAGGAAAAGGAGAAAACAGATATGCGGCACACTACAACACTCACAGTGCAGCAAAAGGAAAAAGAAAGATGGGCAAGATAATAAACAATACAAAACACGACCTTTGCAAAACACACCAAAAGCAAAGGACAGAACAACAAGTTATACACTCGCACAAAATCTTTCACACGATACTCAAAGCCTCTTCAAGGCGCTAGATCAAAAATAGAAATCACCTCCACTCCTGTAAGCTGGTCTCTTGTGGCAAACACATGCGAGCACCAGCATTGAATGAATGGACTGGCAGCTATTTAAACTAACCGGGCGTCGCCAGATTAAGTGCTCAGCACCAGAGGTAAAATTAGAAGTCCAAAAGGGCTCCAGCAAAATGGCTTCGCCCATGCATGCCTGGACCCAAAATGTAAACAAACACAAAATCAGCGGCGTCTAAACCGTACGGGCCTAACATAAACCACCTAATATACCAGAGTCCACAGAAAATCTACTTCTAAATGAAATAGACGAGGCGGCAAAACATAATGAGGTTGTTGTTATGGGGGATTTCAACTACCCACATATAGACTGGGAAACTGAAACCTGTATATCTCATAAAGGAAACAGGTTCTTGGCAATAACCAAAGACAATTACCTTTCCAACTGGTTCAGGACCCGACTAGAGGGACGGCCATACTGGACTTAGTGTTAACCAATAGACCTGACAGAACAACAGATGTGCAGGTTGGGGGACACCTGGGAAATAGTGGCCATAATATAATAACCCTCAACTGTCATTCAAAAGAGCGTTTCTTCAGGGAGGAACAAAAATACCAAACTTCAAAACAGCAAAATTTAGTCTACTAAGAGAGGCCATAGGCCTAACTAACTGGGACAAAGTCCTCAAAAATAAAAATACAGCCACAAAATGGGATATTTTTAAAAGCATCCTAATATCTAATTGTGAGAGGTACATACCTTATGGGAATAAAAGGTTAAGGAACAAGAAAAAACCAATGTGGATAAATAGAACTGTAAAGAAAGCAATAAATGACAAACAGAAAGCATTTTAATCACTAAAACAAGAGGGGAGCGAGGAAGCATTGAAAAACTATCAGGAAAAAAATAGAATATGTAAAAGACAAATAAAATCAGCCAAACTAGAGACCGAGAGATTAATGGCCAAAGAGAGTAAAACTAACCCTAAAATGTTCTTTAATTATATAAATGGTAAAAAGTTGCAGATAGCGATGAGGAGAAAGCAAAACTACTAAATATCTTTTTCTCCACTGTATTCACTGAGGAAAATAAACTGTCAGATGAAATGCAGAATATAAAAGTAAATTCCCCATTAAAAGTGCCCTGTCTGACCCAGGAAGAAGTAGAGCTGCGTCTTAAAAAGATTAAAATAGACAAATTGCCAGAACCGGATGGCATACATCCCCGTATCCTAAGAGAATTAAGTAATGTCATCGCCAGACCCTTATTTCTGATATTTAAGGACTCTATACTGACAGGGAGTGTTCCACAGGATTGGCGCATAGCAAATGTGGTGCCAATATTTAAAAAAGGGTCCAAAAACAGAGCCCGGGAACTATAGGCCGGTGAGTTTAACATCTGTTGTGGGTAAACTGTTTGAGGGTTTTCTAAGAGATGCTATCTTGGAGTACCTCAATGAAAATAAGCAAATTACTCCATATCAGCATGGCTTCATGAGGGATCGGTCATGTCAAACCAATTTAATCAGTTTCTATGAGGAGGTAAGTTCTAGACTGGACCACGGCGAATCAATGGATGTCATATATCCGGACTTCTCCAAAGCATTTGACACGGTACCACATAAAAGGTTAGTATAAAAAATGAAAATGCTTGGCCTGGGAGAAAATGTCTGTATGTGGGTAAGTAACTGGCTCAGTGATAGAAAACAGAGGGTGGTTATTAACGGCACATATTCAGATTGGGTCACTGTCACTAGTGGGGTACCACAGGGGTCAGTATTGGGCCCTATTCTCTTCAATATATTTATTAATGATCTTGTAAAAGGCTTGCACAGTAAAATATCAATTTTCGCAGATGACACTAAACTGTGTAAAATAATTAACACAGAAGAGGACAGTTACACTGCTACAGATGGATCTGGATAGACTGGAGGCTTGGGCAGAGAAGTGGCAGATGAAGTTTAACACTGACAAATGTAAGGTTATGCATATGGGAAGGAATAATGCAAGTCACCAGTACATACTGAATGGTAAAACATTGGGTAACTCTGACATGGAAAAGGACTTAGGAATTTTAGTGAACAGCAAACTAAGCTGTAGAAACCAGTGTCAGACAGCTGCTGCCAAGGCCAATAAGATAATGGGTTGCATCAAAAGAGGCATAGATGCCCGTGATGAGAGGAGGGCAGCTAAAGTAATAACTGGAATGGGTGGACTACAATACCCAGAAAGATTATCAAAATTAGGCTTATTTACTTTAGAAAAAAGACGACTGAGGGGAGATCTAATAACTATGTATAAATATATCAGAGGTCAGTACAGAGATCTCTCCCATCATCTATTTATCCCCAAGGCTGTGACTGTGACAAGGGGCCATCCTCTGCGTCTGGAGGAAAGAAGGTTTGTACACAAACATAGAAGAGGATTCTTTACGGTAAGAGCAGTGAGACTATGGAGCTCTCTGCCTGAGGAGGTGGTGATGGTAAGTTCACTAAAAGAGTTCAAGAGGGGCCTGGAGTGTAATAATATTACAGGTTATAGTACTAGAGATGGGTCGTTGATCCAGGGAGTAATTCTGATTGCCTGATTGGAGTCGGGAAGGAATTTTTTTCCCTAAAATTGGGAAAATTGGCTTCTACCTCACAGGGTTTTTTTTTTCCTTCCTCTGGATCAACTTGTAGGAAAACAGGCCGAACTGGATGGACAGATGTCTTTTTTTCGGCCTTATAAACTATGTTACTATGTTACTATGTAACAACAAAATTATTTAGTATTCATCCTGGGATACATGGGAGATACGTACATGCAGTGCTTAGACCTGGTTGCTGTAAAAAGAAGCAGCGTAGCCTAAGGCCCGTAAATGACTGCTATAAAAAGGTTTATTGACAATCAGGAATGGGTTAATATGTAAAAGAAGAGGCAATCTTGCAGTTTTTACTAATATGCATTTCTAGTTGCTGGAGAACCATTCTCCTCCCGGAATATCTACCTCAACTATACGTGGTTTTTTGCAGAGGTCCTGTTCTGGAGAAAGGAGCAGGTCCCACAGGTGGGATCCACATCTTTCTGGCACTGATGGCATAGCCTAGCAATATTCTATCAATGTCCCAGATGTGCCATTCTTTTTAATATCGAACATGCCATTGCCTTTATAATAGATTATTCGCCCGGGTATATTTAATTTATTTTATTTCATTTACTGTTTGTGTGTGTGTGTCGATAAACGATATCGAGAGTGACCTCTACAGTGCCCACCCCTTTAACAGTGACCTCTACAGCAGCCTGCCACTTTAACAGTGACCTCTACAGCGGCCCGCCCCTTTAACAGTGACCTCTATAGCGGCCCGCCCCTTTAACAGTGACCTCTACAGCAGCCCACCCCTTTAACAGCGACCTTTACAGCAGCCCACCCCTTTAACAGTGACCTCTGCAACAGCCCGTCCCTTTAACAGTGATCTTTACAGCAGGCCACCCCTTTACCAGTGACCTCTACAGCAGCCTGCCCCTTTAACAGTGACCTCTACAGCTGCCAACTCCTTTAGCAGTGACCTCTACAGCTGCCCACCTCTTTAACAGTGACCTCTACAGCTGCCCACCACTTTAACAGTGACCTCTACAGCAGCCCACCCCTTTAACAGTGACCTCTAAAGCAGCCCGCCCCTTTAACAGTGACCTCTATAGCAGCCCGCGCCTTTAACTGTGACCTCCACAGCAGCTAGAGTGGCCACTGTCTTCACCCCAGAAAGCCAGACCTCACCGGCCATTCCCCCAAACGTGAAACAGGGCCCCCAGTTCCCATGAAGACACACCACTAAACATGAGGCCACGCCCCCTGGCTCCGTGAAGACATGGAGGAGAAGCTGTCTGAGTGTGAGCTACTGAAAGGGTGGACATCCCTGTGTCTGTCCAGGCACTGCGTTGGACAGAGAACAGGTAGCCAGAAAACTGGACTGTCCAGCCTAAAGCCGGACATCTGGCCACCCTAACATCAGCCTGCCCCTAGGGTGGCCAGAGGTCTTGTTTTAGGCTGGACAGTCTGGCTTTCAAACTCCCTGTCCTCTGTCATGCGCAGGGCCTGGATGGACACAGGGATGTCCTTTTGAACAGCTCACTCTCAGCAGCAGCACTGTGCAGTCTGAGCAATGAGCTGCAGGGAGAAAGTCACCCTCCCCCCACCCCTGCAGCTGAAAGAAGGTGATTTTTACCTATATTTTTTAATCCCGGTCAAATGCGGCATGGAAGGGGCGTGGCCTGACTGAGTCGGGGACGTGACTTAGTGGGACCTGGGAGTGGGGCTTTTAAGTCCTTCTTTTGAAGATGGCCTCAATTACAGGTCGATGCCATTGTAATTTAGGAGGAAAGTGGGTAGCAGTGGCAGAAAACATCTTTTATTACCACTGAACTGTAAATATGTGAAATTTACATTATATGAGGTAATGATTGATGATGAATTAGTCTAAAACATAAAGTATATTTATAGTAGCCAGAATACCTCTTTAACAGTGTCATCCACAGTGCTCTGCCCCTTTAAAGAAGACCTACAACAGTGAACTGGCCAGGTTGTTACGGAAACCTGATGTGTGTGGAGGCTAACTGCCTGTGAGCTTCTATTGGCTGATAAGGGTCATGTGACCAGGCTTCTATTGGCTAATGCATTTTTTGGGAATATCTCAGGAACGGTACGTCCTGGAGAGCTGAGACCCATTCTAAAACCTTTCCGGACACCTGATGTACCTGTGTGCCAAATTTTGTCATTGTAGCTGCGACGGTGCAGATTCCTTTAGCGTACATACACACACACACACACACATACACTCAGCTTTATATATTAGATTAGTGCTATGTAAAAAGCAGCATTTGCTGACAATTATCTAATGTTTACGACCAGCTTACATTTATTCTATTTATTTATTTTATGCACTTATTCTGCAGCACTTTACAGACATTAACATCAAGCTGTCCACAATAGGGCTCACAATCTAAATTCCCTATCAGTATGTCTTTGGAGTTTGATACATACATTATATGACACTGTTTTTATAAACCTACCCTATCCCACCACATTGGCATTTTTCCTCTACCAACCTTGATCGCCCTCTAACCTTTCCTATTCCTCAACATGTGTGCCCAGAAAAAATATTACAGGCAATATAATTACTTTTATGCTGTTCATTTTGTTTCAGTTCTGTCCTCCTTATGCGTGAGTGGGGCATAAGTTGACAGGCAGCTAAACTCCCTCCTAGAAATTTTTATTGAAAAGATAGGGTGAAACTGAGGAACAGAAAGAAATATGCTTATTACTGTTCAGCATGTGACAATTGAATAGGCTACAACTAGAGTTGAGCGAACGTGCTCGTAACGAGCACTGTAGCGCTCGGATCCCCTGCGCTCACATGGGCGCAGCCATCCGGATCCGTCCTCCTCACCCGACGGATCCGGATGCCTGCGCCCATGCGAGCACAGGGGATACGAGCAGTACAGTGCTCGTTACGAGCACGTTCGCTCAACTCTAGCTACAACACATTACAGTACAAAGCTATGCAAACATAAACATTGTGCATGAAGTACAGGTGACATTCAGTACCTCATAAAAATATACATGAATATACATCCTGCAATGAAAATAATAACTTCAACATACTCTACAATTCATGCCACATTAAAGACAAACTGTCACTAGTGACCTTCCTGTCATACTGTTTGCATAGATACATAGTTATGGTTCGCCTGATTAACTCCTTGACGACCTAGAACAAGAATGCTCGTCCTAACTGGCCGGTACTTAATGCCTAGGGTTAACTGGCTGCCGGACACGCGCTGCCGTGATCAGCAGCAGGGGCCCAGCTGATGCTGACAGCCGGGCCCCTGCTGTCTAACACTGATGCCGGTGGATTAACCCCCAGTATGCCGGCGGATTAACCCCGTCTGGTCAACACCGTGAAAAAATAAAAATAAAAACTGCTAAAAAAAAGCCATTTTTTGTCACCTTTCATCACAAAAAATGTAATATCAAACGATCAAAAAGTCATATGTACCCAAAAATAATACCAATGAAACTGTCATCTCATCCGACAAAAAATCAGCCCCTACCTGAGACAATCGCCCAAAAAAATAAAGAAACTACAGCTCTCAGACTATGTAGACACTAAAACATGATTTTTATTTTGTTTTAAAAAAGATATTATTGTGTAAAACTTAAATAAATAAAAAAGTATAGATGTTAGGTATCGCCACGTCATAACAACATGCTCTATAGAAATCTCAGGTGAACACAGTAAAAAAATAAAGAGTATAAAAAAAGCCATTTTTTGCCACCTTACATAACTAAAAGTGCAACAGCAATCGATCAAAAAGGAGTATGCCCCCCAAAATCTAACCATCACCTCATCCTGCAAAAAATGAGCCCTTACCTGAAACAATCACCCAAAAAAATAAAAAAAACTACAGCTCTCACACATGGAGACACTAAAACATGATTTTTTTTGTTTCAAAAATATTATTGTGTAAAACTTAAGTAAATAAAAATATTATACATATTAGATATTGCTGCGTCCGGAACGACCAGCTCTATAAAAATATCACATGATCTAACCTGTCAGATGAACGTTGTAAATAACAAACAATAAAAACAGTGGCAAAACAGCTATTTTTTGTTACCTTGCCTCACAAAGTGTAATATAGAGCAACCAAAAATCATATGTACCCTAAAATAGTACCAACAAAACTGCCACTTTATCCTGTAGTTTCCAAATCGGGTCACTTTTTTGGAGTTTCTACTCTAGAGGTGCATCAAGGGGTCTTCAAATGTGAGATGACAACTTAAAATTTTCCCAGTGAAATCTGCCCTCCAAAAACCATACGGCGCTCCTTTCCTTCTGTGCCCTACCGTGTGCCCGTACAGCAGTTTACGATCACAAATGGGTCATTTCTGTAAAGTACAGAATCAGGGTAATAAATATTGAGTTTTGTTTTTCTGTTAACCCTTGCTTTGCTAATGGGAAAAATGGATTTAGATGGAAAATCTGCCAAAAAAGTGAAATTCAGAAATTTTGTCTACATTTTCCTTTAATTCTTGGTGAACACCTAAAGGGTTAACAAAGTTTGTAAAAAGTTTGTAGTTTCTAAAATGGAGTCATTTTTGGGTGGTTTCTATTATGTAAGCCTCACAAAGTGACTTCAGACCTAAACCGGTCCTTAAAAAGTGGGTTTTGGAATTTCTGTGAAAAAATTTTAAGATTTGGTTCTAAACTTCTAAGCCTTCTAACGTCCAAAAAATAAATAAATAAAATGTCATTTTCAAAATGATCCAAACCTGAAGTACACATATGGGGTATGTTAAGTAATAACTATTTTTGGAGGTATTACTATGTATTTTAAAAGTAGAGAAATTGAAATTTGCAAATTTGTTTGTTTGTTAATTGAAATTTGCAAATTTGTTTGTTTGTTTTTGTTGATCTGAGGCTCTGTTCCGAATTATGACACAATTTTTTAATATACAAATTAAGCCTTTGGTGCAATGAGGGTGTCACCGATGCCCCTTTTGCACACAAGCTCCTATCTTTTCTGGGCCAGCTTCTGCATGGCTGCTTAACATGGCCAGGGCCAGTAGCAGTGTGGTAGGGGCTGGCCACAGAAAGGAATGGAGCTTGGGTTCAACAACAACAATGGTAATGCCCTCTTTGCAACAAAGGACTAATTTACATATTAAGAGTATTAGAACTCGGGAACGAAGCCTTGGATGTTCAAAAAAAAGTGTTTAATCAAAAAAACTATAGCTATGCAAACAGTTTGAAAGGGAGGTCGCAGGTGTCAGATTATCTTTCGATTGGGGTGTGAAGGATGATTAAAGATGCTTCATGTGCTTTAGTTGATTTTGGAAAACATGGCTGCTATGAGTTTGCAGAGGACATACCAAAGGGTTATTCCCATTTGGACATTGAGGGCATATCGCTGGGATATGCCACCAATGTCTGATAGGTGTGGATCCCATCTATGGGATTGGCACCTATACTTAAAACAGTGCCCGCAAAGTGCCAGAGGGCACTCCGTGCATGCATGGGCGTCCTCCATTAATTTCTATGGGAGTGCCAAAAATAGCTGGAAAGCGCACTGCGCAAGCACAGCCACTTTTCCATTCAATTCTACCGGGCTTACAGAAATAGCTGAGCCAGCGCTTGGCTATTTTCGGCACTCCCGTGCACCCTCCAGCACTTTGTGGGCTCCATTTTAAGTATGGGTGCAAGTCCCAGATGGCCAAGATGGGAATACCCTTTTAAAATGGTGGCTAGCTAGAAATGATTTACATAAAATGGCCACTAGATGGAGCTATAACAGCATGAATACAATACACACATAATTGAATCTGCTAAAGGCATGACGGTTTCCATAATGAAATAGTGTATTTTTCATACTTTAAAAGGGGTACTATCTCTCCTTGGGGAGAGAGCGCCTTAATCAGCGTGAAGAAACTCATAGGCCATTCATGCTCCTCTGGAATTCTGGGAAGAAAATAGGGATGCAAATGAGCTCTTAACAAGCTCTGCCTCTAAATGCCACCACATGTAAAGCAGCTATCCTGTAAGTCAATGTTCAGCTCTTTAAATAAGCCTTGAGACTTGACTCAGATATTAAATAAGTCAGCACCTCATCTGCAGGCAGCTGTTTCAGATTGATTACCCATCATTAGAGATGAGCGAATCTATTTGCAGCTTCGTAGATTCAATACAAATCTTGGAAAGTTTTCACTGCGAAGCGAATCTGCATTTTTTTGAGATTTGCTTTGATAGATTCGAAAATGTTCTCAAGGCTTTCTACGCATTTGGTACCTACTTGTTAGATAAATTGTACGCTAATGATACGTATAAGTTAGTTTATACGCTGATGCATACAAATTTATTTAATTAGTGAACTTTTACTGTTACTTCGTTATTCATGCGGCAATAGCCTGGGAAGAAAGCGATCACCTGACCTAGCGGACAGGGTTTGCTCTGATTGGCTCAGGCTCGGAAAGCCAGTGACGCATCACTTGTGCTGCGACTGCTGAGACGAGCAGAAGCACTGTGTGTGAAGTTCCTAAAGACTGAGACCTGTTTTGTTAAAATTGGGGTGTAATTGTTCTGGGAATCAATATTGCACATATCAGGGATACTGCAGGGCAAGTGCAGGGCTAGTAATTAATCAGGCAAGGAGAGAGATAGGGAGAGAGACAGGGACAAAGACCAGCTGCAGGGCGACAGTCAAGTGAAAAATGTCTGGAATTGATAAGCAAAAGGGGTCCAGTTCCAGCCAAACCTCAAGCTCCAAAAAAAAGGAGAAGGTGGCACAGGGCAGCAGTGCCAAAGGATCTGTAGCCGGAGCTTCTTCTTCTGTAATTCGGAATAGTTGGCCACTGTTCAATCAGGCTAAGTCACAAAGGAGCAAAATTGTAGTGGAGGAGAAATTGGATGAGGTAGTGGAGTGGATGGCACGCTCATCTCAGTCACAGCCGGATGATCTGCTGTCATCTGCTGATACAGTATCATGTAGCCAGGGGTCACACTCAGAGCATTCCTCCTGCTCCACCATTCCTCTGCAGCAAAGCCCATCATTTTCTGCCACCTCTCGGGCTTCAATGCCCCCTCCTAGTGGTGTCCCTTCTATAATTTATAAAATAAAAAGGCACTGAACCCCACCTTATAATCCGGCGGTTATAGAGGATAGCCTCCCTGAGGATTTCTTAGAGGGCAGTCAGAGTTTGGACTGCCCGGAATTGGAGGTTGGTGGGGAACAGCCTAATTTGCATTCACAAAAAAGTGGTGGGGAGGAGTCTGATGATGAATCTGATGTGTTAGACCGGAGGACCTGGGAGGCGGATCGGGCTGGTGAGGAGGGTTTGATCTCTGAGGAGGAGGGTGGTAGTAGTGGCAGCAACAGAGGGCAGAGGCGAGTTAGGCCCAGGGCCAGGCCTTCCTTGGGAACTAGCGAGACCCCAAGTATAGTGGGGCCGGCACCAGGGTGTAAGCGTGCAAGGGCTACAAGCCTGGCCAGCTGTGGAGGGCGCACGTCGGGTGTGTGGAAGTATTTCACCACACTGCCGAAGGGCAGCAGCACGGCCACATGTAATTTCTGTCAACAGAAATTAAGCTGTGGGAAAGCCACAAATGTAGGGACCACTGCTCTGTGGAATCATCTGAAGCGACGTCATGCCGCCAATTTAAAGCAGCGCATTAAAACTGAGGAGCTGGCTACTTCTCCCGGGGTCCCTCGTGTCAGGCCACATCCAGGGGCGTAACTAGTACATACACCTCATCGCCCACTGCGTGCATGTCTCCACCTCCTCTTATTCGCCAGCCATCCATTGCTGAGTGCGTGGCCAGGAAGCAGGTTTACACCATAAGCAATCCAACAGTGCGCAAACTGAATTGTCACCTGACAAAGTTGCTGGCTGTGAAGTCTCTGCCGTACAAACTGGTTGACTGCACAGCTTTTAGGGAGCTAATGGCTTGCGCTCAGCCACGCTGGCAGGTCCCTAGCCGGCATTACTTCTCAAACAAAACTATCCCCGCCCTTTACTCCCACGTGGCAGACAATATAGGACGCTCCCTGCAGCTGTTTCTCTGCAGCACGGTGCACGTCACGGTGGACACCTGGAGCAGTGCTTACGGCCAGGGGCAGTACATGTCCTTTACTGCCCACTGGCTAAATGTATTTAGTGGCAGCGAGGCAGAAATCCCCCAGCAACCGGGCCAATTGCTGTTGGCACCTCCGCGGGATTTCCAGCCAGGTTTGCAGCAGACCACCCAACAACTACCGCTTCCACCTCCACGGGCAGTCCACCTGCTGGAGCATCAGGGCAGAGAGTTAACCTCCCTCCTTCATATCATATGTGCCAGGTGAAACGCTGCCATGCAGTCTTAGACTTAATTTGTCTCGGCAGCAGCAGCCACACAGGGCAGCGCTTGCTGCATTACATAAAGCAGCAAATAGCGCACTGGCTGTCTCCACACCAGCTAGAAGTGGTAGTGAGTGACAACGGGACAAATATAGTGGCAGCGCTGACCCTGGGTCAATTCACGCATGCTCCCTGTATGGAACATGTCCTAAATCTAGTGGTGCAGAGATTTCTAAAAACATTCACTGGCCTGCGCTCAGTGCTGGCAAAGTTGCGGAAGCTTTGCACTCATTTGAGCCATTCTTATGTGTCTCGCCACGCTCTGCTGGAACTGCAGCGGCAAAACAGTCTTCCGCCACACCGCTTGATAGGTGACTTGCCAACCTGGTAGAATTCCACACCTCTTATGTTGCAGCGGCTCCTTGAGCAGCGTAGAGCAGTGGATGATTTTGTCCAGCAGCAGCCAGAATCTTCGACCATAGGGAGCAGGTGCGGCTTTGATTTCGGTCAGTGGAAGCTGGTCCGAGATGCCTGCACTGTTCTAAAGCCCTTTGAAGAAGCCACTAAATTGGTCAGCTGGGACAGCTGCGGTGTGAACGACATAATTTCACTAATATTTGTGCTGGAAAAGACACTCACGCTCATGCAGCCGGGGGCAATGGGGGAAGGAAATCCTGGCCATCTGTCTGCAACCCATGCTGTCACTGTAGGGGAGCCCCAACACCAAAGTTCCCTTGCGGTGCAGGAGGAGGATGAGGAGCTTCAGGTAGAGGAGGGGGAGGAGGAGGATTTTAATGAGGATGATGATGACCAGGAGGAGGAGGAGGAGACACAGCTGGAGGATCTGGAGGATGATGATGATGAGACTTTCAGGGACACCGAAATGTCTCAGAGAGAGGCTGAGATGGAAATAACTGGCTCCTCGGGCACGCTGGCCAGGATGGCGAGCTATATGCTCACATGCTTACTCACTGACAGACGTATCCTAAAAATAAGGCAGACTGACGAATACTGGCTGGCGATTATCCTGGACCCGCGGTATCAATCCAACATGAGGGATTGTTTTCCTCCCTAGGAAAGGGAGGGGAAATTAGCATCATTGTGAGAGAAGCTATGTAGTAACCTGGCCACAGCTTTCAGCCAGCCCCAGCCTGCTGCCAGCAAGTCTGAGAAGGAGGTCCGGCAGAGTCATCCACCTCCTGCCACAACCAGCAGCAGCCAGTTAAGCCTAATGAGTATGATGCAGCAATTTTTTCAGCCTCCCAACAGCCGCAACCAAGTGAGCAGGCCCAGACCACCCGCCTCAACGAGCAAGTTCAGTTTTAGGCCCAGTTCACACTTGAGCATTTGGTCAGTGATTTCCATCAGTGATTGCCAGCCAAAACAAGGCATGGGTCCAAAACACAGAACAAGTGCAGATCTTTCCATTCTTTGTTATCAATGGAGGCTCCATTCCTGGTTTTGGCTCAAAATCACTGATGGAAATCATTGACCAAAACACTGACGTGTGAATGAGGCTTTACCTGCAGTTTGGCTCGCAAAGCCTCTTCTCAGACCCCCTGGACTTCTGGGCAGGCAGATTACAACAGTTGCCGGAACTGTCCCACTTTGGACTAGGGCTTCTTTCCTGCCCAGCCTCAAGTGTCATGTCAGAGAGGGTTTTTAGCGCCGCTGGGGGGGTGGTCACACCCAAAAGGACCAAACTGTCACCTGGCAGTGTGCAAAAAAACACCTTTATAAAAATGAATAAAGGCTGGATTACCTCCGAATTTCATACTCCTCTTGCTGAGACAGGTGATTAGATCAGGCCTTGTAGGCAAAAATAGTCAGAGTGTCTTCCCACTGTTGCAGTCAGCTGGCCCATAATTACATGCCAAACGTCTTGTGTCAAGTCATAGGCTGTGTGAACCCGAAGTCTCCAAACCCAAACCCTTTTAAAAAACAAAAACTGTTGTCTACTTCCGCCTCCGTTTTCTATATTAGCATTTAGCAGGCGAGTAGTTGTTGTTATACACCGTTATATCAGTTCTGTTAGGTATTCTTAAATTTGTTTTGGAGCGTTTATCCCCCCCCACCCCCCAAAAAAAATAAAAAAAATAAAAATAATATATATATATATATATATATATATATATATATATATATATATATATATCTATCTAATATATAAAGCTGAGTGTATGTGTGTGTGTGTGTGTGTGTATGTCTGCTAAAGGAATCCGCACCGCTGCAGCTACAATCACAAAATTTGGCACACATGTACATCAGGTGTCCGGGAAGGTTTTAGAACAGTTTTCAGCTCTCCAGGACGTACCGTTCCTGAGATATTCCCAAAACATGCATTAGCCAATAGGAGCCTGGTCACATGACCTTTATCAGCCAATAGAAGCTCACAGGCAGCCTCCACACACAACAGGCTTCCATGACAACCTAGCCAGTTCATTGCTGTAGGTCTGCTTTAAAGAGGCTTTGGATGAGACTGTTAAAGAGGTATTCCGGTTACCATAAATATAACTTATGTTTTAGATTAATTCATCATTAGTGATGAGTGAATCGAAGCGGCAATATTTGTGATTCGCACAAATATTGCCCGCTTCGGCTCGGCTCGTGATACCGAGGCAGCGCGGACTCGTGAATATCCGTGAGTCACTGCCCGTTTGAAATGCCCGCTTTTTTCAGCCAATCAGCATAAAAGGGAAGGCTGTGGAAACGCCTGCTGTGATGTACCAGCCCCTATACCTCCCTAGCAGTGATTGGCTGGCAGTAACATGTGACCTTACTTTACATAAGGTAGGGACCTGCAGCACCAGCCTCATTGTGCTTTTGGAAGAAGAAGAGAGAGACAGTGTTAGCTAGTGTAGTGTGTGCAGCAAGGAGTTAGGAATTAGGTTAGGAAGCCCCAACAGTCTTTTTAAAGACTATTTATTCTCTGAAGAACAGTATACAGTATATGCTGTAAGCCTCTATTCTGTGCAGAGCTGTGCCTGGTACACCTTGTCCATCCACATAGCTCAAACTATACATCTCTAAACAGATATATTCATGAAGGGAGAAGGGAATATTACAATTACATCAGCCTTCTATATACCTCACAGTCTATAGATTCCGTATTGATCTGTAGATTCCAGTGTGATATACAAATACTGCGTGCTATTTCTTGATAGATCTGAAGATAATTTTACCTAGATATCAATATATCTATATTGGTCAGTGCATTTTAGTGCTCTCTGTAGTACACGGTGCTGCGACTAGGGAATATATTACATCAGCCTTCTATATACCTCACAGTCTATAGATTCCGTATTGATCTGTAGATTCCAGTGTGATATACAAATACTGCGTGCTATTTCTTGATAGATCTGAAGATAATTTTACCTAGATATCAATATATCTATATTGGCCAGTGCATTTTAGTGCTCTCTGTAATACACGGTGCTGCGACAAGGGAATATATTTCTTTTTTTTCTTTTTCTTTTTAATTCTTTTTATTGATTTTTTAAAAACAGTAGATAAACTATACAGTAAACAGCCTCTTCAGAGGTGCATACAGAAACATGGAGCAATGTACAGTTACATGTAGAGTGGGCTCATAAGTTGTAACATATATAGACATCAAAATCACAACTACAACTGTTATCAGATATCTCTTCTTTACGGAACTTAGTCGGATATTGGCCCACTGGCCTAAATAGCGTATGATAACTGTACTGTTTGAGAAATATAGAGGCAACCAGGGAAGGGTGGAAAAGGAAATAAGGGGATGGGGAAAGTTGAGGTCAGAGATGTGTGAGGTATAGGCACTTTCCGTAAGTGAGAAATGATCACACCATGACGAAACCAAAGTGCTCCAACTATCCATCGGTCCGAAATATAGAAGTATATGCTGTGGATACTAAAAAGTCTGTTCTACCTTTTCTTGTTGAGCCAGGGGGACCATATACGATTATATTTCCCATGGCTTCTAAATTCCCAGGAGGAGAGCTCTTCTAACCTAGCTACATCATTTACTTTAATAATCCACTGAGGGAGGGTCGGCGGAAATTCAGATTTCCAGCCGGTGGCAATTAGTAACCTAGCACAGGCCAACAGTGTTCTAATCAAGCTTCTTTCGTCTGAACTGAGACCCTCTTTCATAAGAGATAAAAGAGCAACTGCTGGGGTGAATTTCAGTTTATGTTTCAGCTGCGGGAATAAAGAGGCAATGTAATCAAAGATCTCTTTCCAAAAGCCTCCAAGTTTGGAGCAGGACCACCAAATATGAAGGTAATCTCCCTTTTGTGTCTGGCATCTCCAGCACCTGTCCGAGGTTGATGGATACATCAGCACCAAGCGAGCAGGAGTTAGATACCATCTGGACAACACTTTGTATGCATTTTCTTGCATGTTTAGACATCTTGATGTTAATTTGGGGGCGGTTAATACGATATTCCTTTCCTCTGTGGAGAATGTAAGACCAAGATCCCTTTCCCACTCCCTGAGGTAGTACAAGGATCTTGGGGCATCAATTATTTGTAAATTGCCATTTATTTTGGACAATAATTTTACCGGAGAGTTAATTTGTGTGAGTAATTTCTCAAACCAGGATAGGTCTAGGGACTCTCGGGGTTTTGTGACTATGCTTTTAAGCTTCGACTTTATGTAGTCATAATGCAGAGCATTCAAATGTGGGGTATGAAAGTTTAATGACATCTCCTCCAAAGATGGAAAGGTTCCGTCTGTTCCCAGTATCTCTAAAATCAGCTTTTTACTGGTTTGTATAGGGGCTGGTAGAGAGCGGAAGCCAGTCTCCGTGTGATTAAAGCCATCTCTCATATTCATCAGTGGCGAGGGAAACTCTGCTAAACACTTCCTAATGGTATTTTCCTTCCACACTCTTACTGTTGCTCCTACTAATGATTCCCCAATTTTTGTACCTGACAAAGTCAGAGGGTCTGAGAACACTATGTGTCTTAGAGGCATCTTAATCAGGGCTTCCTCTAAAGGAACCCATAGTTTATGAGATGGCCTCCTCACCCACTCTACTAACCTGGCTAGGTGTATTGATTTATACAGTCTAGGGATAGAAGGCAGATTGATCCCCCCTTTGGTGAATGGGAGCTGTAATATTTTATGCGATATTCTGGGCTTGACTCCTCCCCAAATATAATTAGATCCTATTCTATACAGCTGTGTAAAGAAGCGTCCAGGTAACCGAATTGGTAAGACCTGTAGTAAATAGGTTATCTTTGGGATTATTAATGAATTATAAATATTCTTACGTCCAAACCATGAAATGAAGGAAGGAGCCCAGGAATTCAGAATATCCGGTATTTCTTTCAGTAAGGGCTTATAGTTAGTATCATATAATTTATGATGGTCGGGAGTAATATTAATCCCTAAAAATCTAACTGACTCTGACGTCCATGTGAAAGGGAAAGTTTGTTTTAGATTCTCTATGATTCCTGAAGGGACATTAATTCCTAAGGCCTGGGATTTAGCAGGGTTTATCTTATGGTTGGATATGTATCCAAAAGAGTCAAAAATATGAAGAATGACTGGAAATGCTTGTTTGGGGTTTGAAATCATTAACAGAAGGTCATCTGCATATGCAGCTTGTTTATATTCGTACTCTCCAAAAATCAATCCTCTAACTTCGAGTGACTGTCTGATTTTTTGAAGTAATGGTTCAAGTGTCAGAATAAATAATATTGGCGACAAGGGGCAGCCCTGTCTAGTGCCGTTATTAATTTTAACTGCAGTCGACAGAGTATCATTCACTCGTATATAGGCACTAGGGGAAGTGTACATAGAGAAAATGGCCTCTATGAACTGAGGAGGAAACCCAAATTTCGTTAATATATTCCTAATAAAGGGCCAGGCAACTCTGTCAAATGCCTTTTCCGCGTCAGTCCCCAGCAGCACTAAAGGGTGATTCTTTTGTTTTGTTAAGGTAATGGAGTCTAGTATTTTATAAGTATTATCTTTGCCTTCCCTGCCAGGGACAAAGCCTGTCTGATCAGGATGAATTAGGCCACTTAGCAGAGGTTTTATTCTATTAGCCAGTATCTTTGCATAGAGTTTAACGTCTACGTTTAATAATGATATTGGCCTGTAATTGGAGCATAAAGTGGGGTCTTTTTGCGGTTTATGTATCAATGTGATGTGTGCTGCTAGGGACTGAGGCAGGAAAGGAGCTCCCCCCTCAAAGAACTGTTAAACACATTTAGAAGGTGTGGTATTAATGTTTCTTGGAATGTCAGATAGTACATTAAGGGTAACCCGTCTGGGCCTGGGGATTTCCCTTTTGATGTAGACCTGATGGAGTCTGTAATTTCTTTCAGCTGAATGGGCGCTAAGAGTTCAGATGCTTGACCCGAGGAGATAGCTGGTAAAGCTAAGTCCTTTAGAAAAAGGGCCGTCATCTGCTCCTTCCTTTCTCTAATTGCCTCAGAGTCTGTCTCATTTATATTATATAACGCTGAATAATATTTGTGAAAAGCTTTGGCGATGTAATTATCTTCCCTAGATATAGTCCCATCATCTTGTTTTATAGCCGAGATCCTAGATTTTCGTCTGCGCTGTTTTATTATTGCCATCATAAATTTGGTTGGCTTATTTCCATGGGCAAAAAATTTTTGCCTAAGAGATAGGTATAATTTTGCAGACTGAACATTCAGGACGTCTTTAAGTTCTTCTCGTTTTTTGTTAACTCTGCTAGATGTGAGTCCAAAAGGGATTTTTTATGTAGGGACTCTAGTTTAGATATCTCTTTATATAGTGCAACAATTTTTCCTTTCCTACATTTATTCTGGTGGGAGGCAATCGAGATAAATGTTCCTCTTATTACTGATTTGTGGGATTCCCATAATATATGAGGCGTTATTCCATCGGTATTATTTAATTTGAAAAACTCCCTCAGGGACATCTCTATTTTTTTTCTGGCTTCCGAGTTATCCAGTAACGTCTCATTTAACCTCCATATATATTCCTTTGGACTCACCTGAGGGGAGATCATAGATAAAAATACTGGTGCATGGTCTGAATGGAGTATGGATCCAATCTGAGCATCCTGACACAGATGCAAATATTGCACTGGAACCCATATATAATCTAATCTGTGATAAGATGAGTGAGGGGCCGAAAAATGAGTGATATCTTTTTTTTTGGGGTGGAGATATCTCCATGCATCCCACCAGGGAGCATCGTTTCATTTGTTTTTTAATAGAAGACAGGGTTCTATAGGAAACCGCTGTTTTGCCCGTGGAGGAATCAAGCCCAGGATCCAATGAGACATTAAAGTCTCCCGCAACAATTGTAATGCCCTCTCTAAATTCCTCTACTTTTTGCATAACCTTTGAAAACCATGGTTTGTGAGAGGAGTTTGGGGCATATATGTTGATAATTGTATATAGATGTGAATCTAAAAGACATTTTAGAAGTATATATCTACCTGCACTGTCAATGATCACATCCTTAAAGACAAAGTTAAGCTGCTTATGAATACCTATACTCACTCCCAATTTATTGGAAAATTGGGTTGTACAGTGGTACCAAACATTATAGGGTGATCGTGTTAGATTTGGGGCTTTGTTATGTTTGTAGTGCGTTTCTTGTAAGAGCACAATGTGTGCTTTCTCCTTATGTAGGTACCTCAAAATTTGCCCTCTCTTAGGTGGGGATTGAAAGCCCCTGACATTGTAGGTGGCAAACCTTAAGCTAGCCATAATGGTAACTTACGTGTTGTGTATAGCGTATTAGTGCAGCATACCTTCTTGTTTTAGGTCCGATAAAAGTACCTGCCCTTCTATTCATTTGATTCTCATACCTCAAGGGAGAGGAGGGGTGGGGGGGTGGTTTCAAAACTGTAATTGAAAACATAACATGAGAAACATAGATCAGCAACATTAACATTCCCCTAAAGAGGACTGAAACTAGGAGAAAGTACATCTCCTGGGAAAACCTAAGCAGGTTTGCACACCGCAACATTATAGATCAGTGTGATAAGGAGAATTGGGAATCCTGTTATAGAACTACAACATTAAAACTGTCATACACAGTGGGGAGAACATCTAATAAAAGGACAATAGCTTACTACTTTTGCATAAACCATCTCTCAATTAGCAATCTACATAAGGATAGCTTAATCAGGCTGTAGACATTGACGAAGCCCCCCGTACATCACCCCTCTATGGTCTCAGCCTGGGAGCAAAGCAGATATAAATGTATTATGCAAGGGGCTAATCAGCTCTCTAATTAGGTGATGCCCAGTGGGCCTTTATGAGAACAATGGGAGAAAAAGCATTTAAAGGAAGAAAAAGGCTATAAAGGTTACTTCAGCTAGATTTCCAAAAGTATAACAACCACATTTATCCTTCTCCATCTGAAAGAAGGCGACGCGGTGTCATCTTTCCGGCTTTCTTCCTTGATCTTTGTGGCTTGCCGTGAGACACTAGCTCCCAAGGGGTTGTAGGTGTCAATTCTGTCGGGATGTAGACATCATTGGCAGTTGACCAATCTGGAATGTCCAAATCTTCTATCTCCATCAGAGCTAAGGCATCCGGAAGATCTTTATGAGATCTTATGACCAGTTTTTTATCTTTCCAAGAAATCATCAACCCAAAGGGAAACAGCCATCTGAAGGCAATCCTTTTATGTCTGAGATATTCGGTGAGGGGTTTGAGGATTCGTCTTTTATTCAGTGTTGCTGGAGCAAGATCCTGGAATAGTAGGATTTTTGATCCTTCATATTCAATGTTATTGCATTCTCTGGCTCTTTTCATTATGAGTTCCTTCTGGGCAAAATTCAAAAGTTTGCAAATAATGTCCCTGGGGGGATCAGCTGGTTTCGGTTTAGGCCTCAAGGCCCTGTGAGCTCTTTCTAGGATTATTGGGTCTGTATAATCGTCTCCCAGGAGTGAGGAAAATATTTCAGTAACTGCTTTAGAGACAGCTTCCGTTGCAACTGATTCTGGTACCCCCCGTAGTCTAATGTTATTCCTTCTTCCTCTATTATCTTGGTCTTCAATTTGGTCATAGAGGAGATTGATGTGATTTTGATAGACCACGAGAGTATCCGTATTCTTCTTAGTGTAGTCAATAATCTCTGTGTGGGTATTCTCCAGATGTTCAACTCTGTTCCCAATGTGTTTCATTTCTCTCTTGATCTCTGCTAGTTCATCTAACACGGGATTCAGAGCTTTAGCAAGAGCTTGAGATATGAAGGATCTAGATATGGGAAGATCGGGTGTTGTATCAGCTTCTGCTTCTAGTTCACTTTCTCTGTCTGACTGCTGTGGAAGATTGCGGTTTGAAGCAGGTTTTGACAGCGGTGTCTGTGAACCTGTAGCTGCCTGCGCTTTCTTCATGATGAATTTATTAAGGCTTGTCTGTGAAAGCACTGAAGCATAGGATGTTTTAGTAAGGTCCGGAGACGGCCCCTTGTATTTCCCAATCTTCACCATATGTTCAGGACCGCAGAACTCCTATGGGCTGATTATGCTCCCCTTTTGTATACGACTCAAGGCATGGTAACCATGTTTAGATCATAGCTTTAGTAACAGCAGAGATTTTAAAAGGTAGGTATGACTGTGTAGTCTGCTGTGGCCCTTCTAAGGGTCAGATAAGGCTTATGAGAGCAGGGGCTCAATAACCGCAGAGCCAATGCAGGAAGCCTTTATGCAGGACTTAATACTGGATGATCAATGTACTCACTGTTTAAACTTATAGAGGCAGTTCGTTTCATCAAAACTCTGCGGCCTATCTCTGGCCAGCTTCTGGCTAGGACAGTGAATTTTCCTGCTCAAGTTTCTGGACACTATGTCTCCTCTGTTGGTGAGGTCACGCTCTTAAGATGGCGAATGACCCACTGGGCTCTCTGCTCCTGTACTCTCCACTCGCTGCGTCTGACTCCCGGCTCAACTACTGAAGGCCACCCGACGGCAGCTATGGAGCTCCTACCACGCACTCGATCGCTGCTCCTCCACAAGTCTGCCCGGGAGTCGGCAATCCAGCCGCGTCTGGTCACGGACCTATGGTGTCGGGCTTCTGTGGTTCTCCCGCCGACCTCCTGTCCTCGCTTCTCTCGTCCTGGTATGGGATCGGGTCTTCTGTCGGTAAAGTATATTCTTCTTCTCCTATGTTCCCTTTTGAGGCCAGCTAGGGTACGTTCTCAGCGGTTCTCCGCGATGGCTAGGTTGCTAGGCCTCAGGTAGGCCGCGGCCGGATCCACCGTCCACTGAAGTCCAACTGCACCAGAATTAGTTCTCCAACAAGCGGCTGGTATAGGGATCCAATTTAAGTTGATCTGGTTCTGATTTTAATAAAACAAGCGGCTAGATGGCTAAAGATTAGACCACTCGGTCAGGAGCTCATGGCATGTACGTCCGCCATACTCTGTTGCAGGCCACGCCCCAAGGGAATATATTTCATCAGCCTTCTATATACCTCACAGTCTATAGATTCCGTATTGATCTGTAGATTCCAGTGTGATATACAAATACTGTGTGCTATTTCTTGATAGATCTGAAGATAATTTTACCTAGATATCAATATATCTATATTGGCCAGTGCATTTTAGTGCTCTCTGTAGTACACGGTGCTGCGACTAGGGAATATATTACATCAGCCTTCTATATACTTCACAGTCTATAGATTCCGTATTGATCTGTAGATTCCAGTGTGATATACAAATACTGCGTGCTATTTCTTGATAGATCTGAAGATAATTTTACCTAGATATCAATATATCTATATTGGCCAGTGCATTTTAGTGCTCTCTGTAGTACACGGTGCTGCGACTAGGGAATATATTACATCAGCCTTCTATATACCTCACAGTCTATAGATTCTGTATTGATCTGTAGATTCCAGTGTGATATACAAATACTGCGTGCTATTTCTTGATAGATCTGAAGATAATTTTACCTAGATATCAATATATCCATACTGGCCAGTGCATTTTAGTGCTCTCTGTAGTACATGGTGCTGCGACTAGGGAATATATTACATCAGCCTTCTATATACCTCACAGTCTATAGATACCGTATTGATCTGTAGATTCCAGTGTGATATACAAATACTGCGTGCTATTTATTGATAGATCTGAAGATAATTTTACCTAGATATCAATACATCTATATTGGAAAGTGCATTTTAGTGCTCTCTGTAATACACGGTGCTGCGACTAGGGAATATATTACATCAGCCTTCTATATACCTCACAGTCTATAGATACCGTATTGATCTGTAGATTCCAGTGTGATATACAAATACTGCGTGCTATTTCTTGATAGATCTGAAGATAATTTTACCTAGATATCAATATATCTATATTGGCCAGTGCATTTTAGTGCTCTCTGTAGTACACGGTGCTGCGACTAGGGAATATATTACATCAGCCTTCTATATACCTCACAGTCTATAGATTCCGTATTGATCTGTAGATTCCAGTGTGATATACAAATACTGCGTGCTATTTCTTGATAGATCTGAAGATAATTTTACCTAGATATCAATATATCTATATTGGCCAGTGCATTTTAGTGCTCTCTGTAGAGATGAGCGAGCACTAAAATGCTCGGGTGCTCGTTATTCGAGTCAAACTTTTCCCGATGCTCGGGTGCTCGTTTCGAATAACGAACCCCATTGAAGTCAATGGGAGACTCAAGCATTTTTGCGGGGGACCAAGGCTCTGCCTAGCGAAGGCTGGGTGAAAACCTGGAAACCTCAGAAAATGATGGAAACACCACGGAAATGGACAGGAAACAGCAGGGGCAGCATGCATGGATGCCTCTGAGGCTGCCTAATCCCACCATTACCCCAAATTCTCAGGCAACAGCCTGGTGGTTACCCTCATGGCAATTGTGCTCACCCTGACCAAGAAAAGCGAGGCAAATACCCTTCACATGTTAGGGAAGCACCAAAATAGGTGCAACGAAGGTCCATCATCAGAGTGTCGAACGTTACGTCATAGAAGCCTTGCCTCGGAAACGACTGCAGACAATAAATGGAACGGTGTGGCATCTTCAGGATCCCCTCCAGGACTTTCTGCTGGACATGAAGTAATCCATATTAGTTTCTCTTCTCTTCTGCAATGAACAGCCAGACTGTATTTTGCGCAGATGTTACACCCTCTACGAGGATGATTCACTCATCTCTACCCCCTTATCAGTGCAGAGCAGAGAGTACTGGCTTAACTGGGTGAGAGGCCAAGTCAGGGTAAAAGGGGTACTATCTCTCATTGGGGAGAGAGCGCCTTAATCAGCGTAAGGAGACTTATAGGCCATTCATGCTCCTCTGGAATTCTGGGAAGAAAAAAGGGATGCAAATGAGCTCTTAACAAGCTCTGCCTCTAAATGCCACCAGATGTAAGGCAGCTATCCTGTAAGTCAGTGGTGCCCAACCATTTTTCATCTGGGGGCTGCACTAGACATGGAATAAATGTCCTATTAGTACACACAAAACCTGTCCTAATCACACAGCAGGACAAGTTACTTCACAACACTGAGCTAAAGAGCTGCCTCATCCTCCTTTCTGCTCTACTTGTCAGGTATTATGACCCTGAATACTGATGATAAGATCTTCAGATGAATCTCTATAGGAATGGAGTTCATGAGGAGACAGGAAGTACAGAGAGTACGGACCGAACAGACTGTGGTAATGGAGTGCTGCTGCTCATTACTACACCCCCACTATCGTCTCTGTACTTGATGTCTTCTAATGAACTCCATTCCTACAGAGATTCATCTGATGATCATATTAAACTGTATTCAGGATCATAATCCCTTACAAGTAACAGAGGAAAATGGCGCAGCTCTTTAACTTGTACTCCTGTGTAATTAGGACAGGTTTTCTGTGGACTAGTAGGATGGCGGCCATTTTATTCTTCTAATGATTGCTCAAAACGAGCCATTATAACTAATAAAAGGTATTTGGTAATTTATTTATAATGAAGCAATATTTAAGTAATTTCATTTTCTTAATTCCTGGGGAACCCCTTTAATGTCAGTGAGAAGGTGTCTTCACCAGAAGCACTTATTATACACAAATAAGGCCTTGTTCACACATCAGTGTGAGCCAAAATCAGGAGTGGAGGCTACACAAAGATAAGGTATAATGAAAAGATCTGCACCTGTTCTGTGTTTTTGACCCGCACCTGGTTTTGGCTCACAATAACTGATGGAAATAACTGATCAATAACTGATATGTGAACAAGGCCTAAGAATGAGTAAATCAATTTGTAACAAACTGGAATGGTTACAAATTTAAAAAAAAATTGTCTGCTAAAGGAACCCGAAGCATCTCTAATGTGATTCAGATGAATCACATAAAAACTATTTTACTGTGAGAATTGGCAGTAAAAATCCTTGAGAGAGGAAAAAGATGGATGGTCTCAGGACACTGGGAGGTAGTTTAGAGGAAAGCTTGCCTTGAATGGCTCAGACGCTAACATACAGCCTCATCTGCCAATCAGGGGTGGCTACAGGCAGGGAGAGTCCAGGGAAAAACGAGCAAACAGCATATTGTATTGAGGCTGGATCTCTGGCAGTATCTGCCAAAAAATGATTTTAGAGTATAGAGAGGCACAAGCAACTATTCTAGTGTGACAGGCAGTTTAGAAAAAGAACAATATATCTATACATTATATCCGTGTTATTAAATGTGTTGCATTATAAGTAAAGAATTTTAAAATAATGCCATTTTACTGAATGCCTAGTTGACAGCAAATATTGCAATTTTCTATCCATGTTAGTGGATGCCTTATTGCATCAGACGGTGTCTTTATACATTTTAGTCTAATTATTTCATAGCTGAACAAGTGTTATTTTAGGCCTAGTGAAAAAAACAATTCAAAAACACTGTATTGTTTCATCAGTGTTAGCAGACGCATCAGAAATCAGTGTTTCAAGGAAATTTTACTAAAATGTAGTTGTAGACCCAGTGATGTTTATTTATTTTATGCACTTACATAGAACTGCTATATTGCTCAGCACTTTACGGACATTAACATTAAGCTGTCCCCAATGGGGCTTACAATCTAAATTTCCTATCAGTATGTCTTTGGAGTGTGGTAGGAAACCCATACAAACATGAGGAGAACATACAAACTCCATGCAGATGTTGTCCTTAGTCAGATTCAAATCCAGGACCCCGGCACTGCAAGAAAGCAGTGCTAACCACTGAGCCACAGTGCTGCACATACAGATGTAACTGAGCTAAAATTGACTCTGATAACACACGTCACAATGTTATTTTGACAAAAGCCATTGAAATACACTAAAAGAGCTAGTTAACCTTTGTGTATCATTTTTTAACTTAACATGTTAACCATCAAGTTTAGTTTGGCTGCATCTTTAGCTGAAAACAATAAAAAGGAAATTTGGATCAGCTCACCTCCATACAAGTATGGTGCACGCGATCTGGGCTGGCAAACCGGAACAATGCAGGAAAAACATAGATAGATCTGGCATTCAAATAAAAATTAATTCCTTTATTGACTCAGAAAATAGCGGTCTCCGTTATGCAGGAGAGGACTCCCCTGCATAACGGAAATGGAACTGATCCATTATGCACGCCATAGACTTCTATTATGACGGAATGAATAACGGAATGCCTCTAAAGGCATTCCGTTATGCATTCCATCATGGAATTGCGTTATGGTCCGTGGTAACAGAATCCATAATGCAATTCACCTTTTACCACCAAACAAAACAAATTTCATAATATGAAATTCACTCATCTCTAATTCAGTTTGGGAACTGGTGACACCACTGATACTGTGGGCATATGCTCAAAATTTGCTAGACCTAAACAAGTTTGGATGCTGCTAGCTCTGTGTGATTACTTCACATCTGGCAGTTTTTCTCAACAGTGATGATACACAAAAGCATCACCTTGTGCAAGAGCTGCAGGATTAACCCTTTCCCCTTTACTAGTACTGCGCTGGCTGGGTCTTTAAAGATGGTGTCCATTCCTAAGATAAGCGGGTGCCATAGCCACGGGTGGCCTGCAGTTTCTTATAGCAGACGCTAGTGGCTACTGTCCGCAACTGGCAGTAATGCCGATCGTGGACATTTAACCCCTCAGATGCACCTGGTGTTTCACAGCATCTGAGCGCGTGAAACACCAGAAGAGTTCGTGTGCAGCAATCGGAATGTCTTTGTGAATGACAGGTGGCTGCTGCATAGTATTTCCTATGGAGCCCTTGCTTGTGATAGGGCTCCATAGGAAACTAACAATTTTCTCATACACTCCAATGCTAATACATTGGGGTCCATGAAGCTAGCAATCTAATGATTGTTTGTTATAGTTCCTTACAGAAACTATAAAAAAGTGTAAAAAAAAATAATAATAAAAAAAAGCATAAAAATTCAAATCACCCCCCTTTTCCCAAAATAGAAATAAAAGATCTAAAAAAAATTAAAAATACACATCCTGGGTGTCACCCATAGTATAAAAATATGAAAATATATTCCCCATACAGCAAACAGCAAAAAAGCATCAAAATGGCCGATTTGCCGTTTTTAGTCGCTTCATTTTCTACAAATAAAAATTTAATAAAAAGTGATCAAAAAGTCACACACAATTTCAGATCGCCCCTCAAAAAATGAGCCCCCATACAGCTCTATACACATAATTACAAAGAAGTTACAGGGGTCAAAATATGGCGACAAAAAAATAAACCTGATCAAAACGCAAGATAAACTATAAACTATATGTATAAGATGTATAAGGTATCGCCGGATTCGTACTGACCTGTAGAATGAAAGTAACTGGTCAGTTTTATCGCACATTGAACGTTGTAAATAAAAAACCTGTAAAACTGTGCTGGAATAGCTTTTTTTTGCAATTTAACCCCATTTATAATTTTTTTCCCCGCTTCCCACTACATCATATGCAATATTAAATGGTGGTGTTGGAAAGTAAAACTTGTCCTGCAAAAAATAAGCCCTCATATGGCTATGTGAACAGACAAATAAGAAAGTTATGACTCTGGGAAGGCAAGGAGCGCAAAACGAAAAAGCAAAAACAAAAAAAAACTCCAGGTAGAAAGGGTTAAAAGCAGCTGTGGGTGTTCAAACACAAACATAGGCCCCACAGCTCTATTGCAGCACATGAAGCAGCATTACCAATCACACTTGGAAAACAGAAGTGGCTGGCAGCTAGCGTAACCAGAGTGTCCCCTTTTTCCAAAATTCTTTGTGGCAGCCAGTCCACATACAGTACAGTGTCCTCATCATTGTCATCATCACTTTCTGCTTCTCCCACTCAGACTTCTCCTTCTCCTCCTATACCACTCCATCATCAGCCATCTATTGAATGTGGGGCCAGGAAACAACTGTATATGTCAGAATCCTGATGTATTTTTGTATTTTACCACTAGTGGCTGCTGTTTTACACACTCTGAACTATTGTGTTGCACTACTACTTTTCACCACTGGAGGCTGCTGTGTTCCAGGATTAACAAATATGGCCGTTGTGTGCAGATTGGAAGCCATCTTGTTTTCTGTTTGAGTATACCTATACCCATGTGGCAATTCAATCATTGCTTGAGTATTGTGACTTGTATAACCACTACTTGATCTACACTTTAAGCTGCACTACAGACAACATCTCTACAGTTCATAACTGCGTCTGGCTTATTCCATCTGGCTACCAGATTCCAGCTGTGTCTACAAGTATTGTAACACCACTAATGGGCAAGCTTAATTCCCTCCTGGCCAAGTTGCTGGCAGTGCAGTTGCTGCTGTACCACTTAATAGAGTCAGCTGCCTTTAGGAAGTTGATTACATGTTTTTGGTCTCACTGGAAGATACGAACTTAGCTGGCATTATTTTTCCAAAAAGCCATCCTTTCTCCTATTCTCACGTGGCGGAGAACATGATCCACTCCATGCAATTCTTGTTGTGCAGCAAGGTGGATGCCACCCTACTGGAGCAGCTGTTACAGACTGGGACAGTATATGTCTTTCATGGCCCACTGGGTCAATTATTTTTTTTATGAAGCAGCACCAGATCAAGAAGGCCAGGTCTTATTGATACCTCCATATTTGTGTCATTCAGGTTCCCACATTGCCTCTTATGTGCCTCATCCCCCTCCATGGACATCCTTCTGTCCCCCACAGTAGCAGGGAAGAGTGTTGCTCCTACTCCCCCTCCTACCTATCATTTGTATAAAGTCCCCATGTGGTGGCTGTCTCCCTGACAACTTCAATTGGGCAAGGTGGTCACCCAACAATTGCAGGAACATATTGACCCTGCTACATTTGGGAAAAATAACACATGCTCCTTGCATGAGACACATGATAAACCTAATGCTTTTTGAAAAGGTACACTGGTCTGCAGGATACTGTCCTCGCATTTCAGCGATTCTTCTTTGACAAGGAATGCCCTCCTGGACTTGCAGTGGCAGAACGGCCTGCTGTTACATCACTTAGGCTTCATTCACACGACCGTATTTTGTTTCCGTGTCCGTTCCGTTTTTTTTGCGGACCGTATGCGGAACCATTCATTTCAATGGGTCCGCAAAAAAAAACGGAAGGTACTCCGTGTGCATTCCGTTTCCGTATGTCCGTATTTCCGTTCCTCAAAAAAGATAGAACATGTCCTATTCTTGTCCGTTTTGCTGACAAGGATAGGCATTGTTACAATGGATCCGCAAAAAAAACGGAAACACGGATGCCATACGGAACGTCATCCGTTTTTTTTGCGGATCCGCAATTTGCGGACCGCAAAACACATACGGTCGTGTGAATGAAGCCTTAATCTGTAACATTCTAATTCACTGGAATTCCATTTTGCTGAGTGTATGTAACAACAGCGTAAAGCCGTGAATGCTTTTGTCATGCATCAAGTAGCTGTTGGGAAGGAGAACGAAGATGAGGATGATATATGGTTTTCAAAGCGTTTAATAAATAAAAAGATTGAAAGTGTGTCATGCATTTATATTCAGCCCCTCTAAGTCAATACTTTGTAGGGCCACCTTTCTCTGCAATTACAACTTCAACTTTATTGGAGTATGACTCCACCAGTTTTGCACATCTTCTGCCCATTCTTTTTTTGCAAAATGACTCACATTCAGTCAGATTGAGCAGTGAGCATCTGTGAACAGCAATTTTCAAGCCGTGCCACAGATTTTCAATAGGATTTAGGTCTGATCTTTAGGCCATTCTAACATATGAATATGCTTTGATGTAACCAGAGGCGTAGCTAGAGGTTCAGCACAGGGGGGGCGAAACATACTTGAGTGGGCCCCCCACTTGGCTTCCCAAACGCACGTTTCCAACTTCACAGGCACATACTACTAGTTGTGGTTATAATATTGTATTAGAAAGATGACTATATAAACTGCTAGATCATCTATGCTGTTAAGTACAGTACAATAGACTTTCTACCTACCCTACTGTAAATACACTACCATATAATGCAGTAAAATATAGGAGTAATAGGATTAAAAAACAACGGGACTCCTATGTTAAAGGAAACCTGTCCCCAGTTTTTACATCACTAAACTAACAGTCCCCTGCCCCCATCAGACCTCAGATCATCAGAATGTGCCCCCATCAGACCTCACATCAGCGTATTGTGCCCCCATCAGATCTCAGATCAGCGTATTGTGCCCCCATCAGACCTCAGATCAGTGTATTGTGCCCCCATCAGACCTCAGATCATCAGAATGTGCCCCCATCAGACCTCAGATCATCAGAATGTGCCCCCATCAGACCTCAGATCAGTGTATTGTGCCCCCATCAGACCTCAGATCAGCGTATTGTGCCCCCATCAGATCTCAGATCAGCGTATTGTGCCCCCATCAGACCTCGGATCAGCCTACTGTGCCCCCATCAGACCTCACATCAGCCTACTGTGCCCCCATCAGACCTCAGATCAGCGTATTGTGCCCCATCAGACCTCAGATCAGCATATTGTGCACCCATCAGACCTCAGATCAGCAGAATGTGCCCCCATCAGACCTCACATCAGCCTACTGTGCCCCCATCAGACCTCAGATCAGCGTATTGTGCCCCCCACCAGACCTCAGATCAGCGTATTGTGCCCCCATCAGACCTCAGATCAGCGTATTGTACCTCCATCAGACCTCAGACCAGCTTATTGTGCCCCATCAGACCTCAGACCAGCGTATTGTGCCCCCATCAGACCTCAGATCAGCGTATTGTGCCCCCATCAGATCTCAGATCAGCGTATTGTGCCCCCATCAGACCTCACATCAGCCTACTGTGCCCCCATCAGACCTCACATCAGCCTACTGTGCCCCCATCAGACCTCAGATCAGCTTAATGTGCTCCCATCAGACCTCAGATCAGCGTATTGTGCCCCCATCAGACCTCACATCAGCCTACTGTGCCCCCATCAGACCTCAGATCAGCGTATTGTGCCCCCCACCAGACCTCAGATCAGCGTATTGTGCCCCCATCAGACCTCAGATCAGCGTATTGTGCCTCCATCAGACCTCAGACCAGCTTATTGTGCCCCATCAGACCTCAGACCAGCGTATTGTGCCCCCATCAGACCTCAGATCAGCGTATTGTGCCCCCATCAGATCTCAGATCAGCGTATTGTGCCCCCATCAAACCTCACATCAGCCTACTGTGCCCCCATCAGACCTCACATCAGCCTACTGTGCCCCCATCAGACCTCACATCAGCGTATTGTGCCCCCATCAGACCTCAGATCAGCTTAATGTGCTCCCATCAGACCTCAGATCAGCGTATTGTGCCTCCATCAGACCTCAGATCAGCGTATTGTGCCCCCATCAGACCTCAGATCAGCAGACTGTGCCCCCATCAGACCTTATATCAGCCTACTGTGCCCCCATCAGACCTCAGATCAGCGTATTGTGCCCCCATCAGACCTCAGATCAGCGTATTGTGCCCCCATCAGACCTCAGTTCAGCGTATTGTGCCCCCATCAGACCTCAGATCAGCGTATTGTGCCCCCATCAGACCTCAGTTCAGCGTATTGTGCCCCCATCAGACCTTAGATCAGCGTATTGTGCCCCCATCAGACCTCAGATCAGCGTATTGTGCCCCTATCAGACCTCAGATCAGCGTATTGTGCCCCCATCAGACCTCAGATCAGCCCACGCAGCACGCAGCGTCAGGTCATAGTGTGCGCGGGCCAGGGAAGAGAGCAGAGCGCGGACCGGAGGGCAGCCCAGCGCAGAACAGGTAAGTAAGGTTTTTTATTTTAATCCTATGTGGCTGGGTGGGCTGATCTGAGGTCTGATGGGGGTCCCTAAATACAAGTGAGCGCTTCCATAATGGAAGCGCTCACTTGTATTCGCCTGATTCTGGGCCCCCCTGAGTCACTGGGCCCGGAGCCGTCGCCCCCCCTGCCCCCCCGGTAGCTACGCCACTGGATGTAACCCATTCCATTGTAGCTATGGCTGTATGTTTAGGGTAGTTGTCCTGCTGAAAGGTAAACCTCTACCCCTGTTTCAAGTCTTTTGCAGCCTCTACCAGGTTTTCCTCCTGGATTGCCCATCTTCCAAACAACTCTGACCAGCTTCCCTGTCCCTGCTGAAGAAAAGCATCTACAGAGTATGATGCTGCCATCACCATATTTTATGGTGGAGATGGTGTGTTCAGGGTGATGCACAGTGTTAGCTTTCGACCACATGTAGCGTTTTGCATTTAGGCTTAAAAGTTCATCTTTGTTCTCATCTGACCAGAGCACCTTCTTCCACATGTTTACTATATCCTCTACATAGCTTGTGGCAAACTGCGAATAGGACTTTTTATGGATCTCTTATTGCCACCCTTCTTAAAAGGCCAGATTTGAGGAGTACGCAACTAATAGTTGACATGTGGACAGTTTCTCACACCTGAGCTGTGGATCTCTGCAGCTCCTCCAGAGTGACTATGGGCCTCTTGGCAACTTCTCTAATTAGTGCTCTCCTTGCCTTAGCTGTCAGTTTAGGTGGATGGCCATGGCACGTTTGCAGTTGTGCCATACTTCTTCCATTTTCAGAAGATGTATTGAACAGTGCTCCATGGGATGTTCAGAGCTTCGGATCTTTGTTATAACCTAAACCTGCTTTATATTTCTCCACAACTTTATCCCTGACCTGTCTGGTGTGTTCCTTGATCCTCCTGATGCTGTTTGATCACTAATGTTCTCTAACAAACATCTGAGGCCTTCGCAGAACAGCTGTAGTTATACTGAGAATAGATTACACACGTGGACTCTATTTACTAATTAGGGGACTTCTGAAGGCAATTGGTCACACTGAATTTCATTTAAGGGTATCAGAGTACAGAGGGCTGAGTACAAATGCACACCACACTTTTCCGATTTTTATTTATTAAAAATGTTGAAAATCGTGTAATGAATACTTTTTCAAAGCGCTGTACATTTCATACTCTAATAGACTTCTTGTTGTTACATTATTTTTGAATATATTAACTATAACTGGCCTCATTAGCCTTATTTTGGGCTGATACTGCATGGTAATACTTGATTAGATAGGATTCCTGGTTATTGTCATTTTAAACAAGTTGCCTCATGAAAAATATTTGCCATTTGTCAAACAATCACCTGGATCTGGATAGTTTTGTAGTTGCATGTAGAGTTGAGCGAACGTGCTCGTAACGAGCACTGTAGTGCTCGGATCCCCGGCGCTCGCTTGGCCGCAGGCATCCGGATCCGTCCTCACCTGACTGTAAGTCAGTGGGGATGGATCCGTTTGGTATGACACAGTCGGGTGAGGAGGACGGATCCGGATGGCTGCGGCCATGCGAGCGCAGGGGATCCGAGCACTACAGTGCTTGTTATGAGCACGTTCGCTCAACTCTAGTTGCATGTTATTAAAAATTTAGTATAGTCACTGAGTTATTTAAGAAAATGTACATATCTGTTTAGTGCCATCTGCTGTTCATTCATTTCCTTAATTTCTGTAGGTGGAAAACACGATTAAAAAAAAATGCTAGTGGGCAAACACACTGTTTGCAAAAAAGAGGCCCCCAAAAAAGACAATACAAAATATGAGGTAAAAACACAGATGGCAAAAACAAAATGCAGAGACTTTACTTGGCTTTTTTTAACGGTAAAAAAGGACAGGAAAATTTGGCCAGAGACCCTAACAGAAGATGTTAGCAATGTCTATGATTAGTTTATTATACAGAGAATATGATTATGTGTACACCACAGTGTAAAAAAAAAAAACTTTGCCAATCAACATACAAATGTAAATTCATCTGGATACAAACTCAAGTGCAAATATGTACAAGCTGTTCATTTGACACATTTTTCTCAAGACAATAATACAATTTATAAAATGATAATTTGTCTTTGAATAATTATAATTCCCATTAATTTATAAAGAATTAACTTATCCTTATTTTATTACAGCATTTTTAGTTGTGTCATGCATGTAAATGCCATTCCTGCAACTGATGAAAAGACAATGTCATGGAGATACATAAGTGAACAACTGAACTGACCGACAAAATATCAATTGGAGTGTTGAGTGAATTGACCCCGGACAAAGTGGAATGCGACCCGAATTTAAGGGAAAATTCAATTTGCCACGAAGCCAAATTCCGTTATGTTTCATGGTAGCAAATCAATTTTCCCTGAATGGTGGTAAAAAATAAAAAATCATACTAACCTCATCCATTTGAGCACAAAGAGCCAGTCGCAGCCATCTTGGTTGAAGATCTTGCACAAAATCCCGTGCATGGTGATATATGACATCACCATGCCAGCCGAATGATGAAGTCATCATGGGCCGCACGATATTTCACACTAGATCTTCAATCAAGATGGCAGTGGCCAGCTGTTTGCAATCAAAAGGATGATTTTTTTTATATAATAATAATCTTTATTTATATAGCGCCAACATATTCCACAGTGATTTACAGTTCAGGGGTTCATGTACAAACAGTCATAACTAATAGTGATGAGCAACCCGAATATAATGGAAGTCAATGGGAGAAGACCAGGCACCCCCTGCTGTGCAGAGTGGAGGGTGTCTGGTCCATAGGGAAATGTCAGAAAATGGTGGAAACACCACAGAAATGGTTAGGGAACAGCATGGGGAGGATGTCTGGATGCATCTTGGACACCGAAGTCTCTGCTATTCACGATGATGGCCGACTATTACCACCACTATTACCACCACTTTTTCGGAATGACAAAAATACCCCCCAAAAACCCAATATAACATCGATTTTACAGGAAATATTGTTAGGAAACATAGATTTACTTGTACGTTAAGCGCAAGTGCAGCCAAAAATTACACGGATGAGGCACTCCCATACAACAGGTATATCATATAAAGGAGGGCCTCATTCACATCGTGGTATAATTGTGGGACTCCGACACTCATAAAGCCTATGCACTAAGGGAAAGGGCTGCCAAAAATTACAAGGATCAGGCACTCCAATACACCCTTTATTACACATAAAGTAGAGCATCAGACACACCCGTGAAAAATTATCATTGATGGCCTGCTGCTGACACTCAAAAACAATAGGGGTGACATTCTGCTGCTGCGCAGACCATCCAAAAAATTTAAGAGTGACACTCTGCTGCCAGGCTGACCGAAAAAAAAAAAGCTGACGACTGTTTCTTTTTTCGCTATCCGCCACAGGAGGCCGGGGCCCCCCAGCGGCGTGTGCCGCGTCGACCGTTCCACTCTTGCTCTCCGCGGTAATTCCAGGTCCAATTGCATTTATCGAAGTTGCTGCACTTAAAAAGCTCGAAGTTTGATCCTAGGATCGAGTTGGCTTTCTGCAGGGAGGTGAGCTACAACCTGTTGGAGCCCCTGCCTCTCGGCGCCTCCCCGATGCTGTTCGTTGAGTGTCCGGGGGATGGAATCGTTTACTTAAAAAATTTGAGAGTTCAAACCAAGCCGGGTCGACTCAATACTTGAGCTCTGAATAATGGAATTGGACTCCATGCTGCTGCCACCGCACTTTATCAAACTGTCCCAAATTTAAGTTTGACACTCTAATGCCGAGCTGTCCATAAAAAAAATTTAAGGGACACATGCTGTTGCCACCGCACTTTATCAAACTGTCCCAAATTTAAGCGTGACACGCTGATGCCAAGCTGACCGTCGAAAAAGTGATATTCTTGATGTGACATTCTGCTGAAGAGCAGACCGTTAAAAATATTTAAATATGACATGCTAATGCCGAGCTGACCGACCAAAAAATGTTATTCTTGATGTGACATTCCGCTGAAGAGCAGACCGTTAAAAATTTTCAAGTGTGACACGCTAATGTCGAGCTGACCGTCCAAAAAAATTATATTTTTCATGTGACATTTCGCAGAAGAGCCGACCGTTAAAAATTTTCAAGTGTGACACGCTAATGACAAGCTGACCGTCCAAAAAAATTATATTCTTCATGTGACATTCCGCAGAAGAGCAGACCGTTAAAAATATTTATATATATTTATTAATGATCTTGTAGAAAGCTTGCACAGTAAAATATCAATTTTTGCAGATGACACTAAACTGTGTAAAGTAATTAACACAGAAGAGGACAGTGCACTGCTACAGCAGGATCTGGATAGACTGGAGGCTTGGGCAGAAAAGTGGCAGATGAGGTTTAACACTGACAAATGTAAGGTTATGCATATGGGAAGGAATAATGCAAGTCACCAGTACATACTAAATGGTAAAGCATTGGGTAACTCTGACATGGAAAAGGACCTAGGAATTTTAGTGAACAGCAAACTAAGCTGCAGAAACCAGTGTCAGACAGCTGCTGCCAAGGCCAATAAGATAATGGGTTGCATCAAAAGAGGCATAGATGCCCGTGATGAGAACATAGTCCTGCCACTTTACAAATCACTAGTCAGACCACATATGGAGTACTGTGTACAGTTCTGGGCTCCTGTGAACAAGGCAGACATAGCAAAGCTGGAGAGGGTTCAGAGGAGGGCAACTAAAGTAATAACTGGAATGGGTTGACTACAGTACCCTGAAAGATTATCAAAATTAGGGTTATTCACTTTAGAAAAAAGACGACTGAGGGGAGATCTAATAACTATGTATAAATATATCAGAGGTCAGTACAGAGATCTCTCCCATCATCTATTTATCCGAGGACAGTGACCATGACGAGGGGACATCCTCTGCGTCTGGAGGAAAGAAGGTTTGTACATAAACATAGAAGAGGATTCTTTACGGTAAGAGCAGTGAGACTATGGAACTCTCTGCCTGAGGAGGTGGTGATGGTAAGTTCACTAAGAGAGTTCAAGAAGGGCCTGGATGTATTTCTGGAGGGTAATAATATTACAGGTTATAGTTACTAGAGAGGGGTCGTTGATCCAGGGAGTTATTCTGATTGCCTGACTGGAGTCGGGAAGGAATTTTTCCCCCTAAAGTGAGGAAAATTGGCTTCTACCTCACAGAGTTTTTTGCCTTCCCCTGGATCAACTTGTAGGAAAACAGGCTGAACTGGATGGACAGATGTCTTTTTTCGGCCTTACAAACTATGTTACTATGTTACTATGTGACACGCTAACGCCGAGCTGACCGTCCAAAAAAGTTATATTCTTCATGTGACATTCCTCAGAAGAGCAGATAGTTAAAAATATTTAAATGTGACACGCTAATGCCGAGCTTACCGTCCAAAAGAATTATATTCTTGATGTGACATTCCGCTGCATAGCAGACTGTTAACAATTTTCAAGTGTGATACGCTAATGTCGAGCTGACCGTCCAAAAAAATGATATTCTTCATGTGACATTCCGCTGCATAGCAGACCGTAAAAAATATTTAAATGTGACACGCTAATGTCGAGCTGACCGTCCAAAAGAATGATATTCTTTATATAAAAGAATGATATTCCCACCACCTACCAGCACAGCAACAATGGCCCCCGCACAGCACCGCACCATGTGAACAGTTGTCAAAAGCTCACTGGTGGGGCCCAGTGCTGGGTTTGGCATTGCCAGGCAGCAGTGGTGCTGCGTTACTGCTGGGTCCCGCCACCTACTGGATCGGCGCCGCAGTGTCGGTGGTCGCCGGGCAGCGCTGCGCCAAAATTTAGAGTAGGTCCCACTCAAAGAGGCAACCTTGGCGTGGTGAGTGGGCTTATGCCTTTTGATCAAAATGTACACTAATGCCTCAGTAAGGAGGTACACATGCGCCAAGGAGTGCTGTCTTCTGCTTAGTGAGTAGGGATGAGATCCAAGCATAGCATGTGGATGTGCGAGCCAGTTCTCTTCTACGTATCTTATGTTATAGATTACTTTGCTTTTGTGTTTTCTGGTGTACGCACTCCTTCCATTCGACCCAGGTGTTTTTAATTAGCAAATTTCTGCATAAGGGTTTAAATCAACCTACCGTGCTCTCAGTTGGAGTTCCTGAGAGCTGTGGATAAGGTGAGCTTTTGACAACTGTTCACATGGTGTGGTGCTGTGCGGGGGCCATTGTCGCTGTGCTGGTTGGTGGTGGGGCCCAGTGCTGGGTTTGGCATTGCCAGGCAGCAGTGGTGCTGCGTGGCTGCTGGATCCCGCCGCCTACTGGATTGGCGCCACATTGTCGGCGGTCACCGTGCAGCGCTGTGCCAAAATTTAGAGTAGGTCCCACTCAAAGAGGCAACCTTGGCGTGGTGAGAGGGCTTATGCCTTTTGATCAAAATGTACATTAATCCCTCAGTAAGGTGGTACACATGCGCCAAGGAGCGCTGTCTTCTGCTTAGTAAGTAGGGATGAGATCAAAGCATAGCATGTGGATGTGCGAGTCAGTTCTCTTATACATATCTTATAGCCTGTGTATGAACTTGCCTACATTTGAGGCCTGTTCATACTGGTAGATAGACAGGAATTGAGCCAGGGTTTCCTGTAGGAGGTGTCCATCTTCCTTCCTTAGTTTCTAGGCCTAATCTTCTTTCCCTCCTACGCTCGGTTTGGTTTTCCCCCCACACCTGTGCGTGACATTATAAACCGCCCATTACCATCACTTTGTTGTTTGTATCTGTACAGCCATGGATCCTATAGCTGTACTCGCCGGGCAGCTGTAGGGGCTGTCTTTGGAGGTAGCTGACCTCCGCACGACCGTCACCCAGATTCAGAGACCACAGGCTGTTGGTCTCCGGGGTGGTGGTTGCCAGACCTGTCTGGAGCCTAAAGTCACTCTCCCAGACAGATTCTCTGGGGGACGTGATAACTATTTTGGTCAGGGAGGCATGCAAATTGTACTTTAGGTTGCGTCCACATTCATCTGGTAATGAGGAACAGAGAGTTGGTGTGGTGATCTCGTTGCTCAAGGGAGATGCACAGTCATGGGCCTTTTCTCTGCCGACCGGATCGCAGTCTCTCCAGTCGGTGGATGAATTTTTCAATGCTTTGGGGCTTATCTATGATGACCCGGATCGCATCACCCTGGCCGAGACCAAGTTACGTGACCTTCGTCAGGGTGAGCGCTCTGTTGAGATTATTGAGTTTTCGGAG
>ONZH01022176.1:0-66283 GCA_900303285.1 Rhinella marina | reverse complement strand
ATTCCTGGGTGTGATTGGGACTACTATGTTTTAGATACTGTGTTTCATTCACTCTGTAGTGTGTCATGAATAAGGACCGTGATGTAGGGGTCCGAAACGCCGTAACCGTCCATTAGAGATGAGAGAATCATTCAAAAAATTATTCGCCGAACATTCGCCGAACTTTTTCCTAAAATTCGTATATTCGACGAATAGATTTGTTGTATTTGCGTACAAAATATACGTTATTATGTGCTATTAGCGAACATTCGCTCACTAATAATGAACATTAATTTACAAAATGTATGCAACTTCTTAGAAGACGTACGCATGAGCGTACAAATAGCTTACGAATCTCAGCGTACTATTGTCTAAGCGATTACGTAATACGCAGGCACGTACGAGGAGAGGCCGCGGCGTGCACTCCTCAGAGGCAGAGCGAATATTCGAGACATATATATGGTAAAAGTGCAAATACATTATTATAGGTATAATATAAAAATTTTAAATATCACCTACCTAGTATGCTCAGGGACACTTTTAAGTCTCTTTTCTTCTGACGCTTGTCATAGAACTGGAGCAGAGTCCCAAACTCAGTCGCAAATTTGTAATCCACATAAGGTAAAATTGTAATCCAAATGGGAAAAAAAAGGCAGCAAAGGTTCCTTAAAAAACCCTCTTTCAAGTGGCTCCCCAAGTAATCTGAAAAGGGGGAAAAAGGGATGAGGCGCACGAATGCGCAACTTAATTTCCTGAGTTGCCTCGTCATCCTCCCGCGCTGGAGAAAGGGGCGGAACTACCAGGGAGGAGTCTGCATCGCTGAATTGAATTCGTACGCGACAGCGTTTAGAGTAACTAAATTATACGTAGAATAGCGTATAATTTATAGGACACACTACGTAGCGAATGCGTACAAAAGCGAAGCGAATCAACTAATATTCGGATTCGCTTCGCAAGTGAAAAATCCCAAGATTCGATACGAATCTACGAAGCAGCGAATAGATTCGCTCATCTCTACCGTCCATGTATTACTTTTGCTTTTACCGCTATTAATAAAGACGCAAGCATTTTATACGGAAGCTGGACTTTACCTTTCTTTTCCATTTGGATGTGGCCGGATCCGGGCCCTGTCCATGCTTCCTCTGCTGGATGTGCGGGTGAGCGCTGCAGCTTGTTTGCCTTTTGCTACAAGTAACCACACTATACAGTGCCCTAATATACAATGATACAGTGCACAAGTAACTACACTATATAGTAGTGACACAGCGGCCAGAGGAGGCACGTGAGCGCGAAACGGCCGTCGCTGTTGACTTTTTTGCCTGTGTTTGGATTGCATCTGCTCCTGACCCCTGTTTGGCCATACAAATGTTTTATCTTTAATAAAGGTATGGAAGATTTAAAAGAAGACCGGTGAGTGCCGTCCTTATGTTCGTTTTCTCGCTTATTTGCAAACTACACTATATAGTACCCAAATAACACAATGATACAGTGCACAAGTAACTACACTATATAGTACCCTAATAACACAAGTAACTACAAGTAATCACACTACACAGTGCCCTAAAGAATAGGTATTTAGAACAGGGTGCCGAGCCCTTTACAATTTGCGGAACACACGCTGGTTGGCATCCGTGGTATTGCGGATTCGCATTTTTGTGGATCCGCAATACCACGGCCGTCTGAACGGCCCCTTATGGCAGTAATATATAAAGTTAGCATACCTGGTAAAGGGTCTATTGGAAACATTTCTGAAAATCTCCACACGAAGAACTGTTTATGCATTAACACCAGGGGAAATCAGTTTCTGCTTTGCTGAAAACTGAATTGTACATGTAATTGTATTAAACTATTTCCCCCTTCTTAACACTAATTAATGCCGTCTCTCCTGTAACCTACTTGAGAAAGCTTAAACTCTCCTTAACCTGCAATAATTAAAATGTAATTAATCAGAAAATTATGCAAAAGCTGCCACAAGTTCATAGAGAATTACATGATTTCTGCTTTGCATTTGGATATAACTGTAGGGAGAACTGAGTATAGGCAAAAAGTTTCTTCTAAAAGAATCATGAGTCATCATCAGTGAGATACCAACCTTTATCTTGCATTGTGCCAAAAATCTCAGATGACCATAACAAACATGCCTCTTACACAAGAGTCCGGAAGTTCATACATAAACTCCTACCATATGAACCCCAAAGCACAGGATATTTTTAAATGGCATCTGTCAGCAGATTACTACCTATGACACTGGCTGACCTGTTACATGTACACTTGGCAGCTGAAGCATCTGTGTTGGTCCCATGTTTATACGTGCCCGCATTGCTGAGAAATATCAAGTTTTAACATATGCAAATGAGCCTCTTGGAGCAAAGGGGGTGTTACCATTATACCTAGAGACTACAATTACTAAGTTGTGCAACATTGCTAGTAACCCTCAAGCCAGTGCCCATTAGACACCGTCAAGCTGTGTGCTATTACTAGTAACCACATAGTTGTGTGCCCAATTGAGACAGTTGCCCCATTATGTTTGTTCTGCAGTTCTGTTCTGCTGAACTGTGCTTTGCTTTGCTTGCTCCCTTATGGCACCATTCTCAAGTAGGTTACCATGTCAGGTAAAGACTGACCCTTTATTACACTTCCTCCAACCCTCATGCTTTCTTATTGTTTCAAGCGTTGTTCCCTGTCCATAGTTCAGATGCATAAAATTGTGGTTATTACAGTAACTACATTGCTCTGTGTAGTTTCCTGGCTTCCTGTCTCTAAGTGATATTGTAAAAGGCTGCCTGTCTCTAAGTGATGTTGTCATGTTGCTAATAAAGTTTATTGAAAAAAAAGATAAACTCAACACACACAGATCTCTTTTTACACAAACACTGACAAATAGTAATACTTTATATATTGTATATGTTCCACTACTATTCACCTATAACTTTGGCAGTTGAGTGAAAGCCAGGTCACTTGATACTTGTGGAGGGTCACATGATGGCTCAAATGACTGACACCAAGTTTAGTCCGATTTTCCTATGGATGCATTTTCCAGGACTAAAATGGGCCATACCATTTTTATATATTTAAGGAGAGGAAACTGCGTGTATATAATAAAGGTCTGAAAGCAAAATTTTAAATTGATATATATTAGAGACATTTTCATCATCCAATTTTCTTAATAAATAAATTTATCGATTAAAATCAAAATACTTCATAACTTCAGAGCATCTTAGTCCATTGGACTTTTTAACAAGACTGGGTTATGAAGCACCAGTCTTAGCAATTCTGCCTTACTGAACCTAATAATAAAACAGCCCACAATGCACTCCTAGGCTCCACCTAGTGGTGGTTGAAGGCAAAACATTTTTTTCATTTACCTGGAGATATAATATAGAAGAAATCTTTAAAGTCATCCATCCATACTTCTGCAAGGCGTCTATTGTTTTTGTTGATCACATGACCCGTTCCACCTGGAAACGTATAAGGAGTTGCTTTCCGAAACACGTGGCCAACATGAGAACAAGTTACGATCTCAAGTGATCCACCACATTGCCAGATCTAAAGAGAGAAACATGGAACAAAAATGTTTATTTTAGGTTATGTGAAATATATTGTTCACATTGGTTTCATATGGAGATTAGCAAATTGGTTCATTAGAATCAAAATTTAACTAATATTTTTCTAAAAATTCGGATTTATCAGAATTTCTTCAGGGAAAATTCTGGCAAATTTTTATTTGATGTGAGAGATTTCCAGTCATTCAAAGTACTCTTGAAATGGTCACTGATGGAGAGGTGGGTGATATGACCCCCATCCATCAGTACCTCCTATTGAAATTAAGTGAACCTATGCTAGTTTCCTTCCCAGAAACAAGTCCTGAATGAACAGGAAACTAGCAAAGGCATATACATTTCAGTGGGAGGCAATGATGGTCAGGGTCTCATTACATGCCCCTTGAGCTACAGCCATTTTTAAGATGGGAATGGCAAGGCTCTCGGGGGAAAAGACTTCAGATGCTGATTGGGGAATAGCTTGATAAAGAGAAAATAGCATAGAACTTCTGAACACTATATATTAGTAAGCTGCCTGTGGCATTTGTATCTACTCTTTTGCACTGCTTATGTAAAAGGTGGACAAAACCTTTAAAGAGTCACTGTACTTTCACACAACTTCATTTCATTTCATTTAAAAAATATGCCTTCATCCATCTGAAAAAAGCTGTAAAATCATGGCCACTAGGGGTCTCACTTCCAACTAAGTTGCTGTCAACTGCCCGTTGTCAGGCAAGATCTGTTCCTGGGAACAGAGACTCAGAACATGGCTAAGAGGAAGTGGGGGAATTTCAGAGCTAGCTGAGATCCTAAACCTGATAAAACAACTGCTTCTACACAGCTTCTGAATAACAGGGGCCTCCTGCTTTTCTGCAAATTTGATTTAAAATGAACATAGTGAGAAGGAAAAGAAAGGATGTAACAGTAGTACAGTGCTAGCAGAAAGGGATATGCCCCCTCCTTCTGAGTGAAATGCATCTAGCTGTGTAGCTGAAACAGGGAATAATATAGTTGAAAGAGACATTAGGGAAGCCCAAAAAAGACTTGTTCCTTCATAGTTATGATTGTACAAAGAAGCACAATCATTATGTAAACTTTAAAAAAAACTCATATATGTTTTAAGCTTCTCATGTTTGATCTTCAGAAAGTTTGTATGTTAACTCAAAAAAACAACTCAGATACGTTTTCTCATGTTTCACCTTCAGAAAGTTTGGTTACACACTTATTCACATTTGTTAAGTAAGTGAACCACAATAATCTTGTTATATGTATCTGATAGCTCTGTAAGTGTGATTTAAAACAAACTTAGTGGGAAGTAAGGGAAAGGATGTAACAGTAGTACAGTAGTAAGTAGGCAGGGCTTGCTCTGATTGGCGCAGGCTCGGTAAGCCAGCGACACATCACTTCTGCTGTGACTGCTGAGATGAGCAGAAGCACTGTCTGTGAAGTTCTGAGACACTGAGACCTGTGTTGTTGAAATTGGGGTGTAATTGTTCAGGGACTCCATATTACACATCAGGGATACTGCAGGGCAAGTGCAGTGCCAGTGCAGGGCTGGTAATTAATCAGGCAGGCAGAGAGACAGGGAGAGAGATAGGGAGAGACAGGGAGAGAGACAGGGAGAAAGACAAAGACCAGCTGCAGGGCCACAGAGTGAAGTGAAAAATGTCTGGAATGGATAAGCAAAAGAGGTCCAGTTTCAGCCAGACCTCAAGCTCTAAAAAAAAAGGAGAAGGTGGCACAGGGCAGCAGTGCCAAAGGACCAGTAGCCGGAGCTTCTACTTGTAGTATTCGCAATACTTGGCCGGTGTTTCACCGGACTAACCCACCAAGGCACAAAATTGTAGTGGAGGAGAAAGTGGATGACATAGCGGAGTGGATGGCACGCTCATCTCAATCTCAGCCGGATGATCTGTTGTCATCTGCTGATACAGCATCCATATGTAGCCAGGGGTCAGACTCAGAGCATTCCTCCTGCTCCACCATTCCTCTCCAGCAAAGCCCGTCATTTTCGTACGCCATTTGTACGCTCATGCGTACGTGTTCAAAGAAGTTGCGTACCTTTTAAAACTGAACGTTCGTTATTAGTGCGCGAATGTTCGCTAAATGCCACATAATAACGTATTTTTTGTACGCAAATTCAACAAATATATTCGTCGAATATACAAATCTTATGTAAAGTTGGACAATTGTTTGGCGAATAAAATTTTGAATGATTCGCTCATCTCGAGATATGATCCGTGCTTCTGAGTGAAATTCATCTAGCTGTGCAGCTGAAACAGGGAATAATATAGCTGAAAGAGACATTAGGGAAGCCCAAAAGGATTTGTTCCTTTACAGTTATGATTGTAGGAGCACAATCATTAAATAAAAAAAAAAACTCGGATATGTTTTAAGCTTCTCATGTTTCATCTTCAGAAAGTTTGGTTACACGCTTATTCACATTTGTTAAGTAAGTGAACCACCATAATCTTGTTATATGTATCTGATAGTTAGACCAAAGGTAAGGAAATCTTTATAATTGTGTATAATACAGATGTCCTATCAAACAAGATTAGAATGCAACTCCTTAAATTATCACAGCAAATATCCAATTAACCTAACATGTTTTCTTTGAATATTTATGAGGTGTTACTCAATGAATGGTAAATGGCAATTTCTTCCGCCAAGTGCATTGTAAATGTTTTCCTGTATGTTAAGAATAATTAAGACTTCATAAGAAATTATGAAATACTGCATGTTCACCATATAGCAATGCTAGCCATGATTACCTGGCTGCGATGAATATGCATAAAGGAGTTTTCCTCTTTGAACAACCCCTTTCTATGGGAGGGGTCACATGACACTAAAGGGGTCATTTGATGTGCATCATAAGCCTTTATGAAGGTCGCTGTACTTTTGTAATGTATTTCTTTATTGCTCCTATCTCCATTCTGGGCTGTGGTCACATGGCCATGTCCATGCAATTCTTTCTTATTTCCTGTGATGTTATGTCTATGGGCGGGGCAGTGATAGGGGAGTGTCTATGTAACTAGCTGGGTGGGAGGAACTATAAACCAGCTGGGCGTTGTTAGGGGCAGTGATTAGGGAATGTCTATATTACTAGCTGAGTGGGAGGAGCTATAAACCAGCTGTGCATTGTTAGGGGCAGTGATAGGGCAGTGTCTATGTAACTAGCTGTGTGGGAGGAGCTATAAAATAGATGGTGTTGTTAGGGGCAGTGATAGGGGAGTGTCTATGTAATTTGCTGGGTGGGAGAAGCTATAAACTAGCTGGGTGTTGTTAGGGGCAGTGATAGGGGAGTGTCTATGTAACTAGCTGGGTGGGAGGAGCTATAAACTAGCTGGGTGGTGTTAGGGGTGGTGCTGGAGCTGTGGTAGAGAAACAAGTGCATAGTGGGTTTGGTTGTATATAGCAATAGGAAGAGCTAAATTGAGGATGGAAAGAAACCAGAGGGATTTATTTACATGAGGAACCTGGTCAGGAGGGTCCAAACTAGAAAAAAAGCATGGGGAAGATGTACGTAAGCAACTACATGAGCATATCTGTTATAAACCATAGTAAACGCAGAAAACACCTTTAAGGTTATCCCAAGGTGTCCCTCTGATTAGATCCTGAACTATCAGCTCTGGAGGAACCTGTCAGCTAGTGTTCAATTCCCCTGCACTCCACCACAGGTGAAATGATGCATTATACACTGCCCACTGAAACTAATGGCTTGTCTGAGTAATATATGGACATAAGGAGCAAGAGATGCTTCTTATAGCTGTTCTCCTCTCTAGCTAATAGATGAGCATCTTAAACAGGAGACCCCCTCTAATTACATAGAATTTCCTTCCTCACTACCAACTAAGTTGCGATTCACTGCCCGTTGTCAGGCAAGATCAATCCCTGGGAACAGAGACTAAGACAGCCAAGAGGAAGTGGGGGCATTTCAGAGCTAGCTGAGACCCTGAGCCTGAGAAAACAACTGCTTCTACACAGCTTCTGAATAACAGGGGCCTCCAGCTTTTCTGTAAGTGTGATTTAAAATGAAAATAGTGGGAAGGAAAATAAAGGATGTAACATATATTTTAAAATATTAATTATCAACCAATTTGTAGCTGTAGAAGTCAAGAGTTGTGAGAACTAGGACATGGAAGAGCAAGGATAAAAGCAATTAGAAAGGTGCTCTGGCATGTCAGCTTCCCATAAGATGTCCAACACACATGCACACCTCCCTTAGACACAAGACCCGGTGTAGTAGGAGGCATTGCTTCTGGCCACATCAATTTATGTGTCTTCTTATATTGGAGACTGGAAAAATGTGCTAACAGTCCCAAATTTAAAAGGAATGTCCATGATTTTCAGAGGAAGTCCAGGCAAATTTGGGCTGTTTATGCGAAAATAATGGGCATTGCTTAGGTGAGACCCACCCATAAGTGGGCATTTCTGGGTGGGTTTGGCAATTCCAGGAATTAAATGCCACGCATTTACCAACCACAATGTTGTTTAGCATGGAAATGGATGCTCTGTCACACCAGGGCTAGAGATGAGCAAAGTTTTTAAAAATTCAATTAAGCAGCTTCATTGAAGTTCACCAAGAAATTTGATTTGTTACAAATTAATTTGTCACAAATCACTATAAATCAGGTTTACCCAGGCCACTCTGCCTTAGGATATGGCCACATGGAACAGCCGTGCCACAAGCGGGTTGCGGCCATGCTGCGGTGAAGAACTGTGCGGCCAATTAGTTCACAGCTGTCTTTATTTTTAATAATGAAGACCACACTGTAAGGCCGTGTGGCACCTTTAATGTACCTTTAAATAGGGGCTGTTGCTGGTATGGTGTTTGGCTGGTTAGGTGGGAGCACAATATGCAAATTATTGCTTTGAAGGATGATTTGGAAACAAGAGCCAGCAAAAGATGAGGATGGTTATCATTAAGATCTGCCCCCCCTCCCCCAAGGGGTGCTGACTAGATGGTATTGGTTGGCACACTGGCAGTGGAATAATAAAGACTTCCATTTTATTGGCATTGAATTACATATCTTACTTTACGGCTGATAAAGGAATAAGTAAATGGAGGAATAAATAAATAAAACTGACACAGCATAAGTTTCCCTACACTCTCCTTACAGTCTCCCTGGACTCTCCTTACAGTCTCCCTGGACTCTCCTTGCAGTCTCCCTCACCAATATTCTTCTATTAATCATTTTCAGTAACACTGTCCCTAGCACATGAGCATTTGTCATGTCTCTCCCTATGCTCAGCTCACAGGACACTGGCAGAGACCGCGCAGGATGAGGGTTTTATAGGGTTGTGGCTTTACAGGGGATAGCTACCTGGGGATTGGCTGGCTGCACGGCAATATATGTTAATTTTCATTCCTGGGCTTGTCTTCTCTACACTTAATTTCGCTTTGTAACACAAGCAGCTGCCATTTTAGGAAAACCTGATTTGTTACCACGAAGCGTGAGAAAATTCGGATTTCTCATGAATTGAGCTTTTCCTAAACGTCGGACCAAATTCCGCTTCGCTCAAGACTAACCCCTGCAATCCTTAGGTTGATTGGTGTTTGGTGCAGTATTTTCTAAGGATGCCCTTGTGGTTTAACATATGGTGCTCAAAACAGTGTTCAGATACTGTAACACTTCCAGACAGTTGCCTAAATAACAGCACCCAGTAAATAAATCAGAGACTGTAAGAGGATCTAGGCCAGCTACTGTACTAGATCTGGGAGCATGGGATTGAGAATGGAAGATCTGGGTCCCCCCAATTGTAGTGCCCCACAACACAGTGTCACACACCCCTTAAAACAGTCATCGCTCATATTATTGAGGAAACCCACGCAAGCGTAAGAGAAAATACAAATTTCATGCAGATGTTGGATTCACAACCATATGCAGATACGCTTGAGAGCATCCACATTGAATCCAAATTACATAGTCACATAGAATCTCATCATGAAAGCTTGATGTTTCATCTGTGGCTACATAAGCTTTGGATGACTCTCAAAAGAATCAGTTCAATCACTATTTCAACACTGCTATATTTGTACACAGGGAACGGGAAACAAAAACTCACCCTAAAAGACATTTCTAGGTTTTCTCCTCCCCATATGTCCATTCCTGAATCATAGGTTCCTAGTTCTTCAAAGTAGTTTTTGTCAATGGAGAACAGACCTCCAGCCATTGTAGGCGTCCTGGAGAAAATGGAAAAAAATGTGTTTTGGATAGATGTAAACATGAATAATGAGATAATGTTACAAATAATAATAACGATACCTGATTTTTGAAATTATAAAATAAAGAAAAAGGAAAGAAAATGCCTGAAGCTTCTTTTCTGTTACAGCAGAGGGCGCCAGCAATCAACAAATCAAAAGCATCTGTCCTAAATGTAATGTTGTAGCATCATAAACAAAACAACAGATAAATAACATCTTAGATACAGTGACATATGATGCCCATTCCAGAACAGTATATCGACATCCAAAGATAAATAGCTCAAAACAGAAAAGTGATGTGTTAAACTTAGAAGGAAAGAAACATGCTTGCTATAAAAAAAAAATATATATATATATATTTAAATACACCAAACAATGGAAGAATGTAAAATATATTCCACTCATTTATGAAACAAAACAAAGTATTATTATCTTTCTAATTTCTCATAAATCTTTTGACATATGAGAGTTAATCGGAGAGGATGCCATCTTTCTATTTTTGCACTAATTTTATTTTTCAAAAATGTTGTAATTTAAAGTATATAAAAATCCAAAAGCTAAACTGATGTGCGACAATTCTATGTTTTTAGACTTGGCCAGCATTCCTTCTCCCCACCCTAACTACCTACATTTATTTCACAAGGTTTTAAAGGGCATTTCTTAGGAGAGACTTAATAAAAAAGAGAAATATGGGTTTAAAAAAATGAATAAAAAGTCCCCCCGATAGTGCCCAATCAGCCAATCACTGGCTCTAGTAGGCACCTCCAGACATTTCCTGTGTTGAACCAGGAGCAGGAAGTGGAAATCACTGGGGACCAGAGCAACAAGGTGAGGTTAGTTATGTTGATTTTTTTATTTCTAACTTGATTAAAGTAAAATTTTCTCCCTCTCACAACCCCAGAAAAATCATAAAAAATTATAACCTCAATCACATAAGAGTTTATCTATTATTTTTAAGTGGACTCACCAGGCGTTCTCAAGATAAGAAGCTAGGAAGAATATTTGATGTTTCTGCAGAGCCTGCTCATCTTTGCCTGTAAAATGGTGGAACCTACTGCATATATCTTAAAACTATTTTCCGATCATGGACTGGATCAACAGAATATACAGTATGTTATGATATGCTATACCTGATAGCCTCAGTCACACAAGAGTTTATGATTTCGAAGCCTGGACTGAATTCTTTTGCATTTGAATGTAATTAAAAATATAGTATAGCCACTGAGTTATGGAATGACATCTATCTGTACAGCACCACCTACTGTTTGCTCTTTTTCTAATTTCTCTGTCCATACCACTGAGGTGGCTGCACTATGCTCAGTTCCATCCTTCAACTGCCACCAGCTTCAGAAGACTGGAGCAATGAATGTGTTGATCTCTGGATCCACGTGAGGTACAGAGCTCGTTCTGGCCTTGTTAGAATAGGTTGTCATGTCCTATATGATGTCTGATTTTCAGTTTTTTGGCTGATCATGGGATAACCCCTTTAAGCATTATACTATATCCATTCAAATTAGGCTACTTTCACATTTGAGGATATCAATACCGGGGGAAAAAAAAGGTTTCTGTTTAGTCTTAATGCATTTTGAATAAAAAGAGATCCGTTCAGGATGCATCAGGATGCCTTCCATTCTGGCAGCGTTCCATTTTGTGACTGGACACAAAACTACTGCAAGCTGAAATTTTGTGTCTGGTCATAAAAATGGGAAAAAAAAAACGGAACCGGCACTAAAAACAATGTCAGTGGTGACAGATCCATTTTTTTTAGGAGCCTAAAATACCGGATCTGTCTCCCATTGACTTTCAATGTATTTATAACGGATCAGTTTTTTTTTTCTGTTCTGATTTCACGCAACCACATCCTAACGGAACGGATGCATCCTGATGTGCAAAATCGGAAAGGATCGCTTTAATTCCGATATTGAGATCCTCTGCCGGATCTCAATACCGGAATTAACAACACAAGTGTGAAAGTAGCCTTAATAGGCTGTCTGTGTAAAGGAGAACAGGACAGATCCTGGAGAGCAAGAGGTTCTCTTTGTAGCCACTCTCTCCATTCTGGCCAAGAAATGAAGATACTGAATAGTGAACCCCCACTATTATGACAGGATGTATGAAAATAGTTTTCTTTTAGACTTTTATACCCCATTAGGAAAAGCAATGCATGATTCTCTCATCCTGTATACCCCATTAAATGAGTTGTCCCACAACAAACATTCTACTGTTTTCAAACCAGCCCCTGGATCTGAATACTTTTGTAATTGCATGTGATTGCAAAATTCAGCATAGCCACTGAGTTATTCAATAAAATGTATCTGTATAGCGCCACCTGCTGTTTGTTTTTTTCTTATTTCTTTGACCTGCTCACTGAGAAGGCCGCACATGCTCAGTTCCATCCTTCAACTGCCTCCTGAGCTGTGATAGGGACAGCATGGACACGCCCCCTTATCTGCAGCAGAAAAGACACTCCCCTTGAGCTGCCAGCTTGATATAAATCCAGCAGAGCAATGAATGGGGAGATCTCTGGATTCATGTGAGTTCCAGGACTGGTTCTAGCTTTGTTAGAAAGAGATTGTCATTTACTATATGATGTCTGCTTTTCATTTTTTACATTAGTCATGGGATAACCCCTTTAACCCACCCTGATCTATAATTCAAAGGATGTTATTCTGATGCCTGCAGTGAAGAACAATACTTTGCATCATGACTTGTGTGAAGTCCTTAGTACATTGCTCTCTGTCTTGTGCGTTCGTTATTTTGCTTCCTGTAATGCATTGTTTAGTTCTTGTTTTTCCTCTGTATTGACTCCCCTCTGTAGATATACGTGCACAGCCAGCCATGCATCTAACAAAGCGGATTCTGTTTACCTTACTGGTAATGTTCGGTCTCCTTTCCTCCTGTCCATTTCTCTCTGGGGAACAGGATACCAGCGAAAATTCAATTTCCAATTAAATCCACCGTAAGTCATGTCTGAACCGGCCATATACTCAAATGTGTCATCGCTTATTACATCGATTATTGGACAAACCACCGTTTTCCTGGAGACAAAAATATGAAACAGAGCAAAACAAGTCTGAACTTCCGACAAGTGCACATTACTGTGGGCTCCGACGACTTGCATGCTTCCAAATAATAGTAATTACCTCTGGATTATTTATGGCTTTCAGTTATGTTATCCATTATTTTTATTCGTGCCATTTGTATTCATTTCTGCCAGGCTATCAATCAAGTCTGACTGAAAAAATTCCACCCCTAGTCTAGTAAGCGCATGTTCACAAAGGCAGGTTTTGACTTATTTTCTCACAGCAAAAAAATACACCGATTAAATGGTATTTCAAGAAAGCGCATTCATTGTACAAGTTTTATTACGCTACTTTTCTAGCATACTTTCTGTGCCAATTTCTCACGGTTTTCAAGATCTCTGCTTGAAGCCATGGAATAGGAACCCTCATTTCCATAGGATGGAAATCTGCCTTGGTCATGTGACACACAGGTTAGATCTTTCAGTATCAAAGTTTTCTCTTGTAATGAGTTATGCACTGATGATCAGGACAGGTTTTAAAAGTTAAAATAAAAATAGAATGTCTATTCACTGACAGCAAGGAATGGGAAGTTTTTTACACAAAGTACAATTCAAATATGCATAACTTTTAAAGCTTTTTTTTGCTTGATTTATTTTATTTATAAGAGTTAAAACTTTATTTTCTGAGACTCCATCCAAGGTCTAAAATTCTGGGCTGAGAAATGTCATAATATATCATTATACAGGTGAGAGTTATGTTTTTCTGTTCAAAATTCCCTGAACAGTCTTTTAGGTAAGTCACAAAATTCTGATAGCCTGCAGCTGCCACTAGAGGGAGCTCAGGAGATTGATGAAGACACCCTTTCACTGCAGTTCCATGTCCAGTCCTCGCTACTCTCCACTTCCTGATTTCTGCTCGACATCTACACACAGTATATTTCCTGGAATACCCTGCTTAGCCATTTGCTGGCTGAGGTGGGGCACCACTGGCGGTGATTGGCTGAAAAAGAATTCCAAGCCATTTCCTATGTGTGGAGTCTGGACCAGGTAGTGGAAAATGGAGTAGCAACAGAATGGCAGAGGAGAGGGATCATTGAGGGTGGGTAATTTATTATTTGTTTAGTTATTTATTTTTTTATTTTCATCTCTTTTTGGCCACTTTTTAAATAATTTTATCTCAACGGAAAACCTTTTTAGAGTTCAGTAGGTTCTAGAATATTTTTGAATAATATATTAGGGTATAATATCATTATTATATTAATATTGATATAATATTAATATGTATATTTTTTTGCATAACATCCATGTATACATAGAGCTGTTACTAGATCTATAATGTCTTGGCATCAACACAGATTCCGAAAATTGAGAATGACAGAGAAGGGGGAATATTGAGGGTGAGTAATTTATTATTTATTTATTTATGTATTTATTTATTTATTTATTTATTTATGTATTTATTTATTTATTTATTTATTTAATTTTAATCTTTTTGGCCATTTTTTAAATAAATTTATCTCTATGGAAAACCTCTTTGAGTTCAGTAGGTGCTACTATAGTATTATTATTATTATTATTATTATTATTATTATTATATTTTTTATTATTATTTTACTTAGATTTTATGTTCATGTATAAATATTGCTGTTGTTAGATCTATAATGTCTTGGCATCAACACAGATTCTGAATATTCGGTATTCCCAGTCTTATCTTGCGCTGGAGGGTCACCATTGATGAAGCTGGTTTTATCGATCACCCTAGGCTGGTTACAGTGGTTTGACTATACAGTGTGGGCAGCGCGTCTGCAAGGCATTACTGAACCTGAGATTTATTGACCAGGATACTACACAAAAGCCAATACATTCTTAGGAAATAGGAAGAATACTTCTTGCACATTACTCAAGGCTTTCTAAGAAACCAACTCTATTGTGCCTGTATTATGGAAATGAGACGGTAAGCTCCATTAGTGCAAGGCCAGATATGAATGAATACATTGTACAGTGCTGTGGGATGAGTCAATGCAGTTAGCATAAAACATGGAAATAACTGTTTTTCACTGGAGAGAATGAGAAGACTTCCTGTGACATCCGTATTGTAATCTACTGCTTGCACAACAAATTCTGCTTCACCAGTAATGTGTGTTTAAACAAATGTTTCACAGGTAATCTTCAGCATTGTAGAGAACTGAAGAATTGCCGTATTCAGAATTATATCAAACATTAGGTTCTGTGCTGGAGGCCCAACTGCAGAATAATTTATATGAGGTGGAAAGAATACCATCATGCAGTGCTATTTATACTGGTAAAATGATGGAGACCATGATGACAGATCCTGGGCAACTCTATTATAAGTGCAATACCCCAGATAGGGTATCTGGAAATTGTTTGGTTTGTAATGCTATGTTTTTCTATGTCATATAATGTTGAACCAGCTGATGGTTTATGGGTGGCACTGGGAATGGAGCTAACCATCCCTCTCCTCACCTTGATAGGAGTGGTATGGTCCTACTTCCTGCCAGGAGGGAGAGCTAGGTAGGCTAATGAGGACACAGGGAGAATGTCCATCAGCTCCTGCTCTGTAGGGCCTCAGGACCACAAACTGGAGGGAGAGGGACAGGTCTGAGGGCTGCAGAAACCTATCAAAGCTACGACATTCCAGACAGCAGAGTAACCAGCTTCCGCAACTTTACAGACACTGCTGCAAGGTGAGGGGGAACAAGTTAAGACAACCGTCACCATAACCCAATTCAGGTAAACCTACAGCCACAGGTAACAGTTTACAGCCATAGTGAAGGGGAATCAGGAGAGAAAGACTTTGTCAGTTAGCATACATCTCAGTGCCATCAATTGCCATCCACCATCCACCATACCTCATCATCTAGTGGCAGAGACTGCAACTCTACGTAATATTCTAGATGTACCTCAATTTATCCTTTGCATTCCATAAAGAAAACCTTTTGACATCCTCCTATGTCTGCCTAATTCCTTCTCCCCATTTCATTGCACTGAAACCCAGGGATCTATGGCCTGAGGGAGTAAACCGTAACACAGCATCTCATCAGGGCCACTACCACTCCCATCCTCTGCACTGGCTCTTCAGGGGCTCTCTGCATAAGGTCAGTTTGCCTCTGTTGGTGTCTGTTAAGTGACGGATCCGTAACAGTATTAAGTTAATTTTTCTGCAGAAAAATGAAATTTCTAACGCAGATGTGAACTTAGCCTACAGCAGAGTGCCTTGAGGGTGTCCCTCCCTCATACGATTCAGCAGCCGGAACACAAGAACCGCCGGCCCCCTCAAGCTATGCCTCTTCCTATAGGTACCAAGGTGGCTGCTCCAAACACAAAGAAACACAGAGGAGCCTGATTTTGATGAGTCTACATTTCGAAAAACAGCTGGAGTTTGTATAAAGTATCTGAATTAAAAGCTGAGTAGTGCCGCAATAATGTAAGCAGAATTTCTAAGAGAATAAATTCCAAAAAACCTTTTTACAATCCCTTTAAATGCAATTCTTTTATATACTTTCTGTAATGGATTTTCTCATAGTACAAGCCTGAGGGATCTGAACAGAGTGGCAGGGAATACAAATCTGTGCCTCCTCTGCAGCCCATCAGCAGCGAATCTATAGAGAGTGCTGTACAAGATGTAAAAAAAGCATACAGCTACGAACAGCAACTTAAAATTTGCCAACAGGTTTCAGGGATAGTTTTCGAAATGCATTTCTAAGCGAAGGCTTTTTCCTGTTCTAGAGGGATTATGTTTAGCAGTGTCAGACTGGGGTACCTAGGACCCACCACAGGAACTGATTCTGGGGGACCACCCTATAGCTACATGGAAATATTAGGGTATGTCCACATAGGACATAAATGCTGCAGATTTATGGCATGCAAGTACCAGAAAAGTGGATACAATTTTAAGAAATATCACCCACGTGCTTTGAATAAAATTTACAGCATAAATTGGACTGTGGTGTTTTGAGGGTGTTTTTTTACTGTTGCAGATTCACCCCAGCTGCTCTGTTTTTACAATTTAAGGCTACTTTCACACTAGCGGCACGAGTGTCCGACAGGCTGTTCCAGCGAGTGAACAGCCTGCCGGATCTGTGCTGCTAGTGCACATGTGCGGCCGTAACTATGCTCCGGCCCCATTCATTATAATGGGGGGGGGGGATGCTGGAGTTACGGTCACAGCACGGCAAACAAGCCGGACTAAAACTATGACATGTCGTAATTTTAGTTCGGCCTCCTCTTAGCAGGTTTGCCATGCTGCGTCCGGAACTCCGGCCTGCCCCCATTATAGTGAATGGGGCCTGAGCGAAGTTCCGGCGACACACGTGCACTAGTGGCAGCACGGATCCGGCAGGCTGTTTACCTGCCGGAACAGCCTGTCGGACTCCCATGCCGCTAGTGTGAAAGTACCTAACACATACTGTAGGAACATTGCACCAAACTGTACTGTGCACTTCCATACATTAATAATGTAGCCTATCAATGCTGATCATGGGGGTCTTAACTCCAGGTCCCCCATTAATCATCACAGTGAAAGGAAGACTGCGTTCCTGCAAGTCATGCAACCTGTTTTTTTGTTTAAGCAAACACAATGGCTCCTCCATAAGAATACTGCATCATGTTTAAAGGGTTTCTGTCACCAGAATTAACCTCCTTACACTGGCAATGTGATAATGTCAGCAGAATCTAACTCTGCTATTGTTAGGTTTATTAATGCCCGCGTTCCTGCAGAATTCTTACTTTTGTAATATGCAAATTAGCCTTTCGGACCGGGGGGTGGGGGTGGGCGTTGCTCCTGCTCCTAGAAGCTCCGTTCTCCTACCTCATTCCATTCCCCAGCGTTCTTCTCCTGTTGGTGGCCCTGTGTGTTGGGTAAACTGCACGGCACAGGCGGCACAAGATTTACCCGGCACACAGGGCTGGCAGGAGAAGATGAACGCTGACCCTGTCAATCAAGGACGGTGGGGCGTGGAATGAGGTAGAAGAACGGAGCCTCTAAGGGCAGGAGCAATGCTCCCCCCCAGTCCTAGAGGGTAATTTGCATATTACAAAAGTAAGAATTCTGCAGGAATCGGGGGCATGAATAAACCTAACAATAGCAGAGTTGGATTCTGCTGACATTAGCACATTGCCAATGTCAGCCAGTGTAAGGGGGTTAATTCTTGTGACAGAAACCCTTTAAGTTAAAAAACCCAGATACGGCCATATGTACACTGAAGATGGGAATGCAGAACTCACAGGAGCCCCATGTTCCCTTCAGTGTGATGATCAAACATTTATGGCGTAAATTCCAGTGGGAATTGATATGTTGTGCAGGCAGTAAGGTGATAAGTTTAGGGACATAGAAATGTACAGGAATCAGGAAAGGATTGCTCTAAATACACATAATGTACCTACCGGGCTGAAGACTCACTGCGGGGGCAGGGCCTCCTGTCACTGGGGCTGGAGCTTCATATACAATAGGGGTTTAATTAAAGGAAGCAAGCAAGGAAGGCAGGGGCCAGCAGTGCCTCAAATGATCTCTGCCTGACTCCTATTACTGCTAGCAGGGGCGTAGCTATAGGGGTGAAGAGGTAACAGTCGCTACCGGGCCCAGGAGCCTGAGGGGGCCCAAAGACCCTTGCGTAGCATAAGAAGACACCAGTATTATAGAAAGTGCATGCTGGTTAATTTACATCGCTGGCTTTAGGGAAGGGGCTGGGTCAAGAATTTGGCATGGTGGTGGGCATTTCAATTTTTGCCTCAGACAGCACGAAGGCTATGTGCCTCCCTGCCCCTGGCCACAAAGGACTAAGGGAGGGGGGCCCAAGCTAACTCTTGCACCTGGGCCTATGAGCCTTTAGCTACACCCCTGACTGCTAGTGTGCTAAATTAGTCCTGTGACCCCTGTCTTAGACTAGCTTTAACTCCACTTCATCCCCCACTCCATCTCTGAGCTCTCAATGAGCAGAGAAAGATAGGGAGCACACATACGGGGGCAAGTGATATTCATTAAAAGGATATTCCCATCACATACAATGGGGGCATATTGCAAGGAGAATGGAGCGGGGGAGAGTCCCGGGGTTCGTCCACCACCAAGCGCTGCTCCCTGCTGCTCCCATAGAAGTGAATAGGAGCGCACCACATAAGCGCAGCCCCTGCTCCCATTAATTTCTATGGGGCAGATGGAAATAGCCGAGCCAGCACTCAGCTATTTTCGGCGGCCCCATTGAAATGAATAGAGGGTGGCTGCGCATGTGCAGTGCACCCTCCATTTATTTCCCTGCTCCGCTCTTGTTGTAGGTGCGTGATCCCAGAGGTGGGACCCACACCTTTGAGACAATGGGGGCATATCCAAGCAATATGCCCCCATTGTCTATGATGGGACAACCCCTTTAATACTGAATATATAAACAGTTGCTTATTATATTGGAAATTATACCTCCATACCAAAGCTCTTTGAATTTAACAAAGTTTGGGTATATGAAATTAAGATATACAAACCTCTCTTCTTTTATTCTAGCCAGAAGGGGCTCTAACCATCCAACGGTGCATTCACAGTGAGCATCAAGGAATGTTATCACTTGGCCCCTTGAAATATTTGCTCCTCTAAGGCGTGCTCGTATCAGTCCTGACCTCTGTTCCATCCGCAAAATTTTGACTGGTACTTCCAATTGCCTGACATAATTTTCCAATGGAGTCTTCAGAAATTCTATGAAGCAAAAGAAACTCAAATGTGTTAAGAAGCTCAACCTCACAATTGACCATGAGTTCCACAAGAAGTACATGCACATCCTAGTGATGATACTCTGGAGACCTGGAGGTTTGCCCTGAGCCATGTGAAGGGGGGTGGGGGTATAAGCAATTTTGGGTTGTATAATTTGTTCTGAGATTTGGACCAATTTTTGTCTCTTTAAATAGAATACTCCTTATCTGACACTTGTGATGCATTCTGACCATAATCATCAAAATCTTCACGTAACTATAGGTCTTCAAAAAAGATAGAACCCATCCAAAAAGAAGACAAAGTGTTGATGCCTGAATATGGATAATTGTTTTTCACACCAATGGAGTGACAAATTAGTTTAACGTTACAACCAATACCTCGTTCGCTTGCATCGTCGACCAAAATGATTTCTGATAATAGATGGTGCGGTGATCGGTTGATGACACTGTGGACGGTCCGTAGCAGAGTGCTCCAGGCCTCATTGTGGAATACTATTACTATGCTGGTGTTGGGAAGTTCATCGGGATAAATTTTAGTCTTGCATCTAGAAAAAAAAAACATAGAAAATAAATACATTGTCCGTCACAGATCCTCCGACAGATCTAGCAGTGTTAAAATAATTCCTGGTTCTTTAAGACACAAGCTTACCATCTTCACCTCTCAGGCCACCCTGATGCTCTGATACTCTCCCTTGCCCTGCGCTAAATCGTGCAGGTTTTTTTGTTTATATTATTACACTGCTAGGTGGAGGCTTCTGCCTAGAAGTGTTCCAGGTGACGTCACCAGCTCTGATGGGTTGGGGTTTGCACTGCCCTAACCGCTTTACAGGCTAGGGCATCGATAAAGCCGGCCAATTAGTACCAGTGACGTCACCAGGAACAGTTCTAGGTGGAGGCCTCCCCCTAGCAGTCCCCATGGAGAGCCTGGTACTTCACAGGATATCCAAAAAATGCCTTTGCCCTGTGCGATTCAGTGCAGGGCAAAGGAGAGCATTGGACCATGAAATGCTCTGATGCTCATATCAGGGGGGCAGATCGGGTGAAGATGGGGAAATGTCCAGGTTCAACTATGAACCCGGACAACCTCTTTAAACAATGGACAAAAATTAAAGTTGGTCAGAGATAAGAGCTATACATCCAGCCATCAGAGCCGCAACCTGACCGTTCGAGTGTAAAACTGAAAGTGAGGACAAAAACTGTTGAACATTTTTAATAACGAATTGAAGAAAAAAATAAATTCCAAAAAACTGCTTTGAAGGTGTTCATAACCTTTAATTCATCAGCAACTAATTAAAGGGGTTGTCTCATCTCAGACAATGGTGGTATATCGCTAGGATATGTCCCCATTGTCTTATAGGTGGGGGTCCCGCAAAGTGGTGGTTGGAGGTCTCTGGTCCGGCCACCACCAAACACTCTCCCCATAGAAGTGAATGGGAGAGCACCAAGCATGACTGGCCACTGTTCCTAATCAGTTCTATGGGCCCAACAGAATATATATAGGATATGCCCCCATTGTCCAGCGGTGGAACCCGCACCTAACTCCTAAACAGAGCCCCGAAAGTAGTGGAGGGCGCACCACGCTTGTGCAGCCGCCCCCCGCATTCATTTCTATGGGACCTCTGAAAATAGTCGAGCACTGGCTCGGCTATTTCAGTCAGGTCCATAGAAGTGTATGGGAGCGGTGGCCGGTCATGCGCGGTGCTCTCCCATTCATGTCTATGGGGAGAGTGCTAGGTGGTGGCCGGACCAGAGTCCTCCAGCCACCACTTTGCAGGGCTCCGTTTCCAATATAGGTGCCCCCGTTGTCTGAGATGAGACAAACCCTTTAAGGATCTCCATTGATTAACATTAGGAAAACTCATATCAATTCAGCTGTCAACAGCAGGTGTTTACTACGTGCACATTATAAAATCCTCATTTAAATGAATATATCTTGTAGAATTTATGCTACAGATGTAAGGTAATACATAACAAGGGTACAGAGACACTGAGACTGTGGCTGCCAATAAACAGAGCATGTTAGCAAAATGTGGAACGTTCTGCCTATACAGATGGCTAATGATTTACTGGAGCAGGCTTGGAGCGCTGGTTATACACTACACAGTGAATGGAAAGTTTGTTGATACGGCTTTGGCAATAAGTCAAATTGTCACATATTTAGTTTACCCCTAAGGGATACTTTGTGCATCTATTTTGTATAATTGTTATTTGGCCATTGAACACTGTTTTTTGGAACAAAATCATCATTGAAAATGTTAAAAGAGTCATTCATCATGTACAGCAAATGAAAAAAAAATCTTCTAAAATCACTGAACCTTCAGATTTGGACTTAAAAAAAATAAATAAATAAAAAAAAAAAAATATATATATATATATATATATATATATATATATATATATAGTATATATATACTGTATAAACTTCTATAAACAACAAACAACATTAACCCCTTAAAAACCAAGTGATTTCCCTTTTCTTTTTTTTTTTTTTTTCTTTTTTTTTTCTTTTTACTCTATGCCTTCCTGGAGCGATAAATTCTTTATTTTTCCATATGATGGCTTACTTATTTTTTGCATGACAAATTGGACTTTCAAATGGCTCCATTTTTATATTGTATACCCCTAGTGGTAAGCAGGGAAAAAAAAATTCCTTATGGGAATAGGGGGGATTGGAATAAAAAATGCAATTCCGCCATAGTTTTATGGGTATGGTTTTTCTGGAATACCCTATGAGGGAAAACTCACCTGTTAAATTCATTCTTCTGGTGAGTACAGTTACAATGATGCTACATGCGTATAGTTATTTTTGTGTGTGTTTTAATACTTTAAAAAAATAAAAAATTATAACTTTGAAAATATGTTTTTTTTTTGCCTTGCCATATTCTGACCCACATGGCTTTTTAACAGTTATGTCTATGGAGCTTTGTGAGGGTCATTTTTAGCAGGATGATCTATAGTTTTTATTGATACCATTTTAGGATGCGTATGACTTTTTGATCCCTTGTTATTAATTGTTTTTTGTTAGGTAATGAAAAATCACCAAATTGTTTATTTTTATTTTTTCCTTTACTGCATTTATTGTATGGGATTGTTTATTTATTTTTATATCGAGGTAAGACAATAATTATAATTTTTTATTTTTTTACATTTTTTAAAAACTTTTTTTTTCACTTTTTTCACTTATTTTGTCACCCTAGGAGACTTTAACATGTGATCATATGATCACCTCCCATAGACTGCAATAATTTTACACTGCGGTCTATGGGAAATTCAAAAGGTTCTGCAGGTAGGGCTCCATAGGAACTTTGTTGCAGCAGGCCTCCGAGCCTTCAGAAGGCTTGAGGCTGCCATAGCAAACTGAAGGCTTCCACAATCTCAGGGCTCTGGGGAGCCTTCTGTGGGCTTGGAGCGCAGCGCTGCTGGGCCTTCACTGCTCAGAAGACATGGTCTGTGTTACACCATCAGTCTTCATATTTGAACTGATGGTGTAACACAGAGAAGGAATTTCAGATCTCTTTCCTCTTGCTTTTACATTTGCCTTCTAAATGGTATCTGAGATCTTGTATCATTGGTCTATTAGATTGATTCTTCCACCAGCCCAATTTTTTTGTCCTAACTGCCCCACTAGTAGGGTCACAAAAAGACAAGTTGGAACAGGGGTGGTGCTGCAAATGTCCTGCCAATTAAAAATTTCAATTTTGGACAGCACTGTTCATATTACCTAATGTAATAAATTAATGCATAGAATGCAACATTGTGACACATATGGCCACCTTTGCCAACAAAAAAATACCCACCAAATTAAGCCACACCCAAAGGGTGTGGTTGTGGGGGGCATGGCTTAACACAGCATGTTATGTCGCTATGTCATAATGTGGTTCCCAGTATTAACAGTGTCCCCATTAGTGCCCCCCAGTAATATTAATGCCTCCATTAGTGCCCCCAGAATGGATAATACCCTCCTGTTATTGCCCCCAGAAATAGTAATGCCTCCATTGGTGCCCCCCAGAATAAGTAATGCCCCCATTAGTGCCCCCAGAATTAATAATGCCCCCATTAGTGCCCCCAGTAATAGTAATGCCTCCATTAGTGCCCCCCCCAGAATTAATAATGCCCCAATTAGTGCCCTCCAGAATTTATAATGCCCCAATTAGCACCCGCCAGAATTAATAGTGCCCCCATAAGAGCCCCCCCGTAATATTAAGGTAAAGGCTGTACTAATGAGTGCTCCACAATGGAAGCACTCATTAGTAACAGTCCATATAGGAAAATACTGGCAATTATTATTATAATTTTTTAAATTACCGGCACTGACAGGGGCACTAAATTACCATCCTGGCCGGCGAGATATTAGCCGGGAGGCAACCCTAATTGGCGTAAATTTACAACATATTTTGCAAAGTCTGGAGGTTGGTATCTAAAAAAGTTTAGTGCACGCTGTTTGTTTTCTGTTTTCACTCTAGAACCACAGCCAACATAAAGCTGCAATGTAAAGTATTAACATCCTTTTAAACAATGATAGAGTAAAAGCCGTCAGCGCTACACGTAGGTTTACACCACTGCTATTCTGTGTCAAAATGATATGTCTCCGCACGGCATATAGCAGATTAGTATTTACCTATAATGTACATAAAAAGCCTTCCCCATCACAGTAATAGTCCTGAGTGTGGTCTATTAAAGATGTGCCAGGCAGTGGATTGTCAGGACAAAATGACATGAAATTAAAATTCCTCCACCACAATGTAGCACAAGCTGATTGATGAGCAGAAAGCGCTCCGTTTCGCTAGTGAAACAGTCATGCTAATGCTTCCATACCAAACCAACGTTGTTTTTCAAGCCTGGTATTACAATGGCAAATTGAATGAAGTCAAAACAATAGTTAATCTGAATGACAACATAAAAGGAAAAGACAAACAAAGAAATGACTTGTTCTATGGAAGGAAACTCATTAATAGCAGCAACATTGCTTTATGTCGTTAGGAAATGTATTGACTTTCTTTGTTTCCTAGCAAAGTGACTTTCCAAAATGTTTGCAGTTTCAACACTTAAATTAGACCATTTTAATAGCCAAATAAACCTGCAGCACGGCAATGGGCTCCCATATGCCACATGCCATGCCATAATCAGTTTAGCATGGAAGAGTTGAGTGTGATGGGTGATTAAAGGGTTTCTGTCACCAGTTTTTTCGGTATAAATCAGGCTGACATTAGAGATGTGCTAATGTCACCTGATTCCAAATATATATCTGTTTTATTTACTGGTGCCCCCATTTTTATATGAAATGAACTTTTATTTTATGCTAATAAGGCCTCTAGGTGCAAGGGGCATTATCCCTTCTCCTAGAGGCTCTGTTGATTGACAGGCCCAGGCAGAGAAGAAACACTCCATTCACCATAGCTTGCAAGGACCTTCAATGATGTCATGACCATGTGATCAGTCACATGGTTAGGATCACACAAACAGCCTGTCTCCTCCTAAACCATGTGACTGATCACATGGTCATGACATCATTGAAGGTCCTTGCAAGCTAAGGTGAATGGAGTGTTTCTTCTCTGCCTGGTCCTGTCAATCAACAGAGCCTCTAGGAGCAGGGGTAACGCCCCTTGCACCTAGAGGCCTTATTAGCATAAAATAAAAGTTCATTTTATATAAAAATGGGGGCACCAGTAAATAAAACAGATATATATTTGGAATCAGGTGACATTAGCACATCTCTAATGTCAGCCTGATTCATACCGAAAAAACTGGTGACAGAAACCCTTTAAAGAAGGTATTCTATAAAATATGTCACAAACATTTCACTGATGTCACATTCTATGAAAACGTTGACTATGTTTTGGAGATTCAAAGTCATAACATTAAAGCAGACCTGAGTTTTCAAAAAAAGTTTGCATAATGGCTTTTTTTGTTTCCCTATTGTCTTCCTCAGCCATATTATTTTTCACTTGCACAGCCAGATGCATTTCTCTCACAAGCAGGGTGTGCCTTCCTTCTGTACAATCTGTCAGAACTATAGTGCAGTGACCTCACTTCCCTTACTCCCCACTATGTTTGTTTTTTTTTATAGGGGACTTTTTATAGAAAGACGATAAGGATAGGAATATGACACGTACAGACACACAGGAGCTTCTCTCTCCTTTCAGAAGCAGCGTAGAAGCAGCTCTTCTTTCAGGCTCAGGATCTCAGCTATCTCTGACACCTACTCCATTTCCTGTGACCATCTTGCGTGTCTCTGTTACTAGAGACGGATCTAGCCTAACAATAGGCAGTGGACTGCAAGTTAGGTGGAAGTGAGACCCCTAGTGGCCATAACCATGCACCTTTTATCAGGTGGATGCTGGTTGATTATTGTTTTTAAATGAAGTGAAGTACAGTGACTCTTTAAAATTACTTGCCTAATATTGTGGTATCTGGCACCAAGATGTTAGCAGCAGATCCTTTAAGTCCTGGAAGGTGTGCGGTGTGGAGTCCATGTATCATATTTGTTTTTCCGAGTAGTGAACATATCTCAATAACTTGGTTAAGTTGAAACGTCGCTTCTGTATGCTGCTGATTTAGGAAAAAAATGATTTTTTTTTTGCACAAACTGAAGAGTGCTGCGGATATTTTCACTACTCTGCTACTTTGAGGGATCCCTAGCCGGGATTGTGGCAGAACATAATAACTGCTGGCAAGAGGCCACTGCCAGTGTAGCTGCCATGAAGGCACATTTAAAGGAAGGCTAACCAATCAAAAACTCCATCCTAGAGATGAACAAATCCATTCATTCGAATAAAGATTCAACTCAAATCTGAATTTCTTGGAGAACAAAATGTAGACAAATTTTGATTCTGGAGACGGAGAGAGAGACAGAGAGAGAGAGAGACAGAGAGAGGAATCAGACCAATTTTTGTTTTTAGGAAATTTACTAATTTCTACTCTCTGTCTAACCAGGCTAAGCAAGATTACTTTAAACTGTAATGGTGGGCATATTGGTTATTATCCAGCCTTCTCAAAACAATTCAAAAACTAAATATAGCCATGGACATCCATCAGCCCAACTACTCTACTCTTTTTGAGTTGGGGTATAAGGCACCTGTCAAACTTCTCTGATCTTTTCTCAGAGGAAACAAAGGATTGGGCAGAAAGATCTAAATAAACCTTATCTATTCAATGGGTTTTATCATTTACCAGCTTTTGCCATCAGAAATTAAAAATATAACACATGTTCATAACTTTATATGCAGATGTGGATGTTTTTATTGCATGTAGCAAATCCACTTTTCACGTATGTATTTTTTTGTCTTTTTTCTATCCCTGCAGCTACATCCCCCTCCTCCCCCATGTATCATTTACTTCATTAATCTTGACAGATTTGAGGGGAATAAAGAACTGAATATTTACCATTACCCCGGAGACAGGGAAAAAAAAGAACTACGGACGGATGTAAGGTAAGGAAGATGACACTTTCCCTTAATAACATATACGACAACGTGTCATATATTCAAATGTATTACCAAGTTGGCGAAAAAATTATAATGATCTGCCATGATAAGAACTGTGAAAAAAAAGTCAGAGGAATCCAAGTATAACTAAACTACCCATAGAAATATTTCTAAGCCAAGACTGTACCATGAAAAGAAGAACACCTGGTATGTACAGCAGCATGGCCGCTTCAGATAACTGTATTTTCCAGCCCAAGACAATACCGAAAAGAAGACTTTGGATGTTTTTAAAGCTACAGCCTGATATGGACAACTGAGGTTATACTGGACCTGAAGTAACACTGCTGTTCTTTCAGCTGTCAAGGAGAACCCCTGCTGCTTAAAAGCTGTTTTCTTGCCTAGCACAGCATTCTGCCAGGAAGAAAAGATATTTCTAAAAATTCTGCGAACAGACTTAACTATAACAGTACGCAAATGGAAATGATTACACAAATGTATAGTGTGCAACTTTATAAACTGGGTCATTTTTTTTATTATTTTAGAACCTTTCTCTAGTTTGGAACACAGGCTATCTGGTCACTTGGTGATGTGCTGCAAACACTAGACGTTCCAAAGATGCGTGATAGGGTCATAATCTGGCATCAAGTGAACTTGTCCTTTCTGATATTTAAAGACTCTATACTGACAGGGAGTGTTCCACAGGATTGGCGCATAGCAAATGTGGTGCCAATATTCAAAAAGGGTCCAAAAACAGAGCCCGGGAACTATAGGCCGGTAAGTTTAACATCTGTCGTGGGTAAACTGTTTGAGGGTTTTCTAAGAGATGCTATTTTGGAGTACCTCAATGAAAATAAGCAAATTACTCCATATCAGCATGGCTTCATGAGGGATCGGTCATGTCAAACCAGTTTAATCAGTTTCTATGAGGAGATAAGTTCTAGACTGGACCACGGCGAATCAATGGATGTCGTATATCTGGACTTCTCCAAAGCATTTGACACGGTACCACATAAAAGGTTAGTATATAAAATGAGAATGCTTGGCCTGGGAGAAAATGTCTGTATGTGGGTAAGTAACTGGCTCAGTGATAGAAAACAGAGGTTATTAATGGTACATACTCAGATTGGGTCACTGTCACTAGTGGGGTACCACAGGGGTCAGTATTGGGCCCTATTCTCTTCAATATATTTATTAATGATCTTGTAGAAGGCTTGCACAGTAAAATATCAATTTTTGCAGATGACACTAAACTGTAAAAAGTAATTAAAACAGAAGAGGACCGTACACTGCTACAGATGGATCTGGATAGACTGGAGGCTTGGGCAGAGAAGTGGCAGATGAGGTTTAACACTGACAAATGTAAAGTTATGCATATGGGAAGGAATAATGCAAGTCACCAGTACATACTGAATGGTAAAACATTGGGTAACTCTGACATGGAAAAGAAAGGACCTAGGAATTTTAGTGAACAGAAAACTAAGCTGTAGAAACCAGTGTCAGACAGCTGCTGCCAAGGCCAATAAGATAATGGGTTGCATCAAAAGAGGCATAGATGGCCGTGATGAGAACATAGTCCTGCCACTTTACACATCACTAGTCAGACCACACCTGGAGTACTGTGTACAGTTCTGGGCTCCTGTGAACAAGGCAGACATAGCAGAGCTGGAGAGGGTTCAGAGGAGGGCAACTAAAGTAATAACTGGAATGGGTGAACTACAGGACCCAGAAAGATTATGAAAATTAGGGTTATTCACTTTAGAAAAAAGACGACTGAGGGGAGATCTAATGACTATGTATAAATATATCAGGGGTCAGCTGAGACCCCAGAGATCAGACCCTTGCTGATCGGACATTTATTATTTATTCTATATCCTGTGTCTTTTGTGGAACTACCTCCTTCAAAGATCTACACCAAGGTCCCCACCTAACATATAGTGTTTTTAATGTTGATATTTTCCTACATGGTAGAGGAGCATTTGGCCCCCTCAAGCACAAGGGCTCCAGTGTGACTACTCCCTCTGGACCTTCTATTGCTCCCCCTGTTTACAAACAGTTGCACATCATATTCTGCAGCTCAGTGCCGTAAACTATTCTTTCTTTCTATTGATCTTCTTCTATTAATTCACAATTTCAGCAAGTAACTCACATAATGTATGAAGAAATATTTTTGTTGAGTCGCAGCTTTTCTTGGTGACACATAAAATTGTATTAAACTTGTCCTCTCTGAGCTCGGCTTTACATTTCTGATTCATTTCTTCATACATCACAGAATTACCACTTTTATTAGACTGTGCACTGGTTACAAAGTCCTTGTACGTACAATAAGTCAGCGAATGCATTGGGAGATGGATCTCTAGGGCACACCGGTTTTTAGCATCAGCATATTTTCCTTAATTATTTGCATATTCTAGATCATCAGATTGCAGGGTTGGCAATAATGTTATAAAATCTAGAGTCCGTGTACTCCATTATCAGATGATCTTGGTCTAAAGAATGCCAGTACTAGCAGCTATTACAGCACCCACAAAGGATACCACTGTATATCCTCAGTAATCCTCCTCTCCTACTGCTCTGCTTGGGTGTCAGTATTCACTGTAGTTGTGGAATTATATTCATGACCTAGAAATTTCGGGATAAAGGGAATTTTTTAAAGTAATTTCAAAATGCACTGCTTGGATTAATGAATTAATTGAATTGCTGTGCATTATTTGTAATCTATGAAGGGCCTTTATGAATGACTTGTTAAACTATCATGCATGTACATTAAAGGCTTTTCTGAGTCTTTATCACTGATCCTTAGGATAGGTCATCAGCAGTAGCATCAGTGCTCGCAGTAGCTCCACTGCCGTCCCGCAGCTTTTCCTAGGCCAGTGATGACATGGTCATCGGTCACATGATCTAGGCACAGTAAAGTAAACAGGGGATGAGCGCAATACCAAGAACAGCCACTGTACAATGTACGCCGCTGTGCTAGCAAGAAGGCAACGGCGTTCAAAGGAGTGCTGGTGCCTTCTCAAACAGCTGATCAGTTGGGGGTCCTGGGTGTCAGACCCCCACAGATCAGATACTGATGACCTATACGGTGGATAAGTTATCAGTTATAAAATCTTGGAGAACCCTTTTAACATGGATATCCATTGCTACAGAATGGGGGTTGTAGTAGTCACATTTACTACTGTGATCCCTACATGTGGCTTAAAAGTACTCTCCCACTGGACATCAAGTAGACCACCAAGGATGCTGTCAAAGGCCCTTTCAAAACTGTAGATCATCAAAATGTTGATATTGACCACTTCTATAATCTAGGCAAACTTGGATAACGGCATTGAATCCTTTGATTTTCTAGATCATCAGTGGTTTTGGGAATAACCCATTCAATATTCTAGACAACCACTAATTTTGGCATTAGGCAAGTCAGTGCCCTAGATCACCAGAGATATGGCCATTGACACCATTAATACTCTAGTCCACTGGAGTTGCTACCCGGTTTGGGCGTAATCTGGTACGTATGGGGCCTGGGTTATTATATGTCCTTGTATTTTGTCCTCCTGCTCTCTGATTGTATATACTGCATGGGGCATATTGGTTACTAACTCTCCCTAGGAATGCCAGGGGAGAAACGCGTTGGCACAATGTAGGGAATGATAAATTCAAGCAGGGCCAGGTTCCAGCGTGGGAATATAGCTCCACATTTGAGGTTAGATAGGAGTCAGTGTAGGGTCAGGGGTGTCCTCCTATCTAATAGTTTCCCCCTGTACTTCTTTATCTCTCGTGTTTACTTATTTGCATCACTGCCTTCTGACACCAATGGTTTTGATCTGGTTTTCTTGCCCTGAAAGTTCTTGGACCTTTTTGTGGTTTGATTCACTAATTTCTATTTGATTTTGATTTTTGACACATTAAAGTGATGGTGGAAGAATGGGGAGGGAGGGGGCTTAACAAAGCCTCCCTCTCAACTGGACCTGTGAAGGAAGGGTGACTGGACCTGCTTCCCAGTGCCGGCTCCTTGCTCCTTCTCCTCCAGGCCCACAATGCTCCTGGGCTCCTCAATGTCAACATCTGTTTTGACATCGCTGTAGCCTATCATTGGCGATGGTGGTGACCAGCTCCCGTTACGTGATGACAAATGGTGACATGACACAAGAGGATCCGGTCATGGCTATGACGATGTCAAACTGTATGTTGACATCAAGGCAGGCCAGCAGAGCATTGTAGGCCTGGAAGAGAAGAAGCAGGGAGCTGGCACAGGGAAGCAGGTAAGTCATCGTCTCTTTAAAGGTCCATTCGAGCATATGTTTGGTTTGGGCCTTACCAAAAAAAAAACTAAACATTATTTCACAAACCCTTTAAGTTTTAAAATACTAGGCTTTTCTGTGATTAATTGATACCAATAACCCTTTAACTACCCTAAACTACCAGAAATCTTACCATCACCCCAAAGGTCCATCAGGGAGGCAGGATATTTTCCACCAGATATTAAGGCATGGTTATATATTCAGTTCCCAAAAATATTACTGTAGGTTCACAAAAGTTGTACTTACCTTTGATATTATAGAAAGGCAGAGCCGCAAAATAATTACTGTACACTAGACTGTGGTTTTTGGCTGATTTTTGTGCTATACTGATGGTATAAAGTGCAGACAACTGAGGTTGTAACAGAGACAAGACAACAATGCTGTTCTTTCTGCTGACAGAGAGATCCCCTGCTGTCCAAAAAGCTGCTTTCTAGTCTGGCGCTGATTCTCCAGGCGTTGATCTGCCATGCCTGTCAGCTTTATGCAGCTTCATACGTGAAAAATCCTATCTCTTTCTTATTAGCTTCCTAGGAGTGTGTTACATAGGCAGATCTAGGTCATCACATATATCACTTAATGTAAGATTACCAGAAACTAGAATCTATTAGGTAACCGGTAGCTTAGCGGCTGCATCAATGATAAGGGTTGTAGTCATTCTTGGTCCTGCCTAGTAGCTTTAATAAAGGTCACAGAAGTCCAGGGTGCCCTTTTGTGCACATAATGATTTACAGGAGGGTTTCATGGAAAAGCATTGTTCCTGTAAGCAATATAATGCAAAGTGAAGCTGAAAATTAATGATCCGAATAATCTACACAAAATAATTGGAGTTCTCTTAAATATGCCGTTTGTGCTCTATTCCTGGCTCTACGGCATTAGAAGGGAGCATTCTGTAAATGAAGAGAGTGTGAAATGTGCAACGTAATGTACCGTACAGTAAGGGTTGCACTGGATAGGAGCCAGGGGCAGGGCTTAAAGGGGTTGTCCAGCTTTTTGGAATTTTGTGACTCAACTTCATCCCTAGCCAGCTGTACCTGGTGAAAAAATCATATTCACCTGCTCCTTGCAGCTAGGTACAGTACCAGTTCCATGAGTCTCTGGCTCACTTCAGTGGCTTCCAGTCCCCATCCTACTGGATAACCTTCCTGTGCTTCTGCAATCAATGGCTGGCTTCAGCAATGATGCGTCCCCAAGTGGCATGGGCTTGAGGATACATCTCTGCTAAAGCCAGTCATCGACCAAGTAGCTTGAACATAGTGGCAGGGAGCAGGTGAGTATGATTCTTGCAACAGATACAACAAGCTGGGGTTGACAGTTTCCAAAAAGCTGGACAACCCATTTAAATGTCCCCAACTTACCAGCAAAAATGTTTGTAAGCATGTGGTTCCAATGGAACCCCATTGGTCAGCTGTTTGCATCTGGGTTAAACTATAATAGGTGCAAAGGTAGCTTGTGGCCCCTGACACATGAGACTATTGAGTATTATAAATGGCACAGGTAAGGGGTCATGCTGCATTAGGGCTCAGGAGCTTTAAGTTACATCTTTTATTAAACTCATTGCAATCAGTTGTTATTGTTGGGGAAGCTGCATTGGTTCACCATAGGTAAAATGTAGTTTTACACTGTAAAGTAAGGTAGGGAACAGTGCAGCCCTGTGCTCCACCCACACAACTGTCCCTACCTACTTGCACAATCTTCCCTAAATTGTGGCCCACAACTAGCCGATGGTCCCTTACCTGTATTACTACATGGGTCCTAAACTAGAGGGGAAAGAAAAGTCAGACAGGCAATGTCAAAATCGAACAATGGAAAAAAATCGGAGACAAATACACAGCAGAGTAAAACCAGAGACAAGGTCAGTAGGCCACGGTGAGGTCACAAACTAGAAGAGTCAAATACCAGGTGCTCACTTCAGAGGCAACAGCATAATACATTGGTAATGTCAGAGAAACAGGCAAAAGGTCATTGATCCAGAGTAACATACCCAAAACTAGATAGGAATACCAATCACAGGCAACTGCGGCAAGCAGCTGCCTGTTTACAGTAAATAGCCCACCCTCAGGAAGCTTATGACATCAGCGCCGAGCCTGATTGGCCCTTCATCCCTGCTCCCTAATTTATTGACCAGCCCCACTGTGGGAATGCAGACGAGTAAGCACATAACACGACACTCATTCAAATAAATGGGTGACCATGCAATGTATGGTTGTTTCAAGTTTTTCAAAGTGGAATATGCTCTTCCTAATGTCTCCCAAATAGTTATTCAATGTAAAGGACTTCCTCTTTGAAAACATTATGGGGCATATGGACAGGGATTATCCAGACGGTACAACAGTCCGAACATAGGGAGAACATATGAACTCCATGCATGCAGTTCAAACCCAGGATCTTAGCAGTGCATGACAAAAGTGCTAACAACTGATGTAGTGCCCTGGAGCAGGGGTAATTAAAATTTGGACATTTGTGGACATTTCCCCTGTTTCCCGTATGCAAAGTCATCAACTCCTTACTTTACTTCACATTAAAGGGTTAATTTGCATTGACATACTGTTTAGTACAGTGTAACTATATTTTATATGTATTTTGTCATATATATCATGTTCATTCGCACTCTGTTTGCATGGTACTGTGGAAAGGGTTAATGAACACTAAGACTTTTGGGACTTTATAGCTAATAATGAGACGCTAGTAATTTTCCACAGCTACCATAAGGTTTAAAGAAGAGCATGTTTTGGGGGAAAAAAGCTTTACCACCAAAACCAGACAGACTGTCCTTTTGGGTGTCTGGTTTATCTATGTTGTTATGTCTGAAAACCTGTTTTTGTCTGGAAAAACTGTTGTGTCATTGAGTATTATTGAAGCTCCAATGTAAGTCTATGAGAGACAGGAGTTGTAACATTGTATTTGTTTGTGCTGAGTGTCTCCATTCCACCTTTCCCACTATAAGGTTCCAGTCTAGCCAGAAACCGTATACATGTAGAGCAGTCAGAGCCCCTAGTGTTCTGCAGCTGGGAACAGTGCTTAAAAGAGGAGGCTCTGCCAGACTACTGAGTGACCAGAAGAAGACGCTGAGATGGGGATACTCTGCCACAGACCCTGGATCATCAGCCTTTGGCAAGAGTACCAGCCTTCTGAGAGAGAGAGAGAGAGAGAGAGAGAGAGAAAGAGAGACACAGCTACCTCAGGCCTTTACTCAGCATCAAACCCTTCTTCTGCCAGGGAAGAAACTGGAGAAGCCAGCCCTATGCCTTACCTGTATTGTTTTTGCACCTGAATTCCTCCAGTAAAGAAGCACACTGGTATACTGCAGACCTTGACTTTCTGAAATTATTTCCCATTGGGGTGTACCATGCCTTACCATTCCTTCCGGAGAGTAGCAACAGGTGGTGACCCCTTATCGGTGTCTAGGGGACCCAGCATATCATTGGGACCACCCGAAATACACCCGAAATACATTGGGGGAAAGACGGTTTAGGATGTTGGATTTCAGCATGTCTAATTTTTCTGTTTGTCAGGAGAGATAAGCTGCCACCTGAGAAATCTGGCTGCGGCTTACTCCTCTCTCCACATTTGAAACACTCAGCTGAGCATGCTGGTGTATGTGAGGGTTATAAGAATAGGCGCAATATACAGCCAGCATTAGCGGTTCCCAGAAAAGAGTTGTCTCCACCCCTTCGCTCATCGTGTCTACCACCAGGTATAAGTTACCCTTTCTCCGCAAGGTTCATAATCACTAGATATCTCATAACAATATTTCCAGCTTGGCAACTATTGCTAAAGGACATACGTTGCCAACTTTTTGGGTAAAAGTGTGTAATCTCCAACAGGATGTAAAGTAAGACAGAAAAGTTACTGACCCATCTTAGCCTTTCTCTGGCCTTCATCATTTCCTGGTAATGGAGTGCACATCACATAATGCCCTCTGGGTTGAAAAATGCGTGAAAACACCATGTTGTTTCCAGCTCATTAATCACACTCTGCATATTGTTCTGATGAATGACTGCAATATATAGAGCGCACTCGCTACTGGAGGACGTATTACAGGTTCAGTGTAAGAAACAAAATGCAACTCACTGTAAATCCTGTAAATCTCCCATTAGGAGGTTGGCATAGACTAATACCGATATGTCACACCAGAATAAAAATAGGGATTGGACTGAAGAGCAAGTCAGCATGTTGTAAAACCGCTGCCAAGCAAATATAATCGCTTTTGTTGTTGTATGAGCTATAGATTGGCTGGAAGTAATTGCTGATAAGTTTCTGTGGCCAGGGGGGGAAATAGCACTATGCCTCTGTGGCATACTTTTCAAATGAAATATTTGATAAAGTGCAGAAAAGAAGCACAGTATGGCCATATGTGAGCAGTGTATGGCTCACTGTGGGACAGTATTTGGCCAAAGTATGACACCATAGGTATGTTTTTCACTATTGGGACAAAAGTGCTCTTAGCTGTACAAAAACACCACTGGGCACTATGCATTCCCAATATGGCACTGTTTGGGTACAATGGGGCAGATTTACTAATACTAAGTGCAAACATTAGACTAGACTGAGGGTTTTCCCAAGATATTCTGTACACCCTTTCTCTTCCTGCTTCCTCTGTCTGCCCTTCTTTCACCTTTTTGATTGACAAGGACAGGTTCCTGCATAGTCCTGTCAAGTGACTCTGTCAATCAAGCAAGAGAGGGAGGGGATGGAAGAGTGAGCAGGAAGGGCAAGGGTGCACAGAGTGTCTTGGGCCACCCTTAGTGCACTTAGGCTACTTTCTCACTGGCGGCAGCAGGGTCTGGCAGCCTGCCGGATGCGTGCTAATGCTATCCCACCGTGCCACCAGAGGTCCGGCCGAAGCACAGCAAGCAGCATGCTACGATTTTTGTCCAGCCACCTCTCGGTTTGTTTGCCATGCTGCGGTTGGACCTCCGGCCTGCCCCCATTATAGTGAAAGGGACAGGAGCACACTTCCGGTGGCACGGTGGGCTAGCGTTAGCATGGATCCGGAATGCTGTTCCCCCACCGGAACAGCCACCCTGCTGCCGCCAATGTGAAAGTAGCCTTAAAGAGGTTATGCCATGACTGAAGTAAACAATGAAAATCAGACATCAAAGAGTACACGGCAATCTTCTTCTAGCAAAATAGAACCAGTCCTGTCCCTCACATGAATCAGGAGATCTCTCCATTCATCGTTCCAATTGCAAAGCTGGATATATTTCAAGCTGGCATCTCAGACAGAGTTTTCGTTCTCAGGAGGAATGACCTTTCTGCCGCAGCTCTCTCTCTGTAACTGTCACAGCTTCTAACAGTAAGTAAGGCCGGTAGAAGTTGAGGGATAGAGCTGAGCATGTGCGACAACCTCAGTAGGCGGACCTAAAGATTAGTGTACAGATTAAACACCAGGTGGCACCATCATAATGAAGCAAAGGGAATATCTTCCAACTAGATCATTTTTGTAACAGAAGGTAAACTACAAAAGTAACCAGTTTTTTTCACGCTGAATTATATTAAAATAACATTTAATGGTGGCACAACTCCTTTAACTGCTCACTGCATATGGATAAATTTTTATTTTTGAGAATGAAGTAACGGCTGGCTATCATTACATTCAGTCTAAAAGTGAATTTCCTGCCCCCAGCCTCCTTTAAAGCTCTATCTATTCAGACAGTCTAGTATTATTGTGTTATATTCACACACACATACATAAGTATAGCGGAAAGTAAAGCAAGACCATAGCCACCTCACATATTGTATTATAACATGCTGATTTAGATAAATCTACATGACTAGGAGGATGTAAAATTCTTTGCTTTTGCCCTACAGGCTTTTGCAGATAGAATACAACCTTCGGGCCACCAATGGAAATTATTTTAAAGTCCGGTCTGTTGCATCACAGAAGTGCAGCTACTCCAAAATCATCTTCGGAAGGGGGTGCCTCGTGGGCTTTGTCTCTGGCTTCACCCAATTATCAGACCCATAGTTTATACCAATTTGCCGATGCCTTGTAGATGCCACTTTTTAGTAAGTAAATATGACTAAAAGAAGTCATGAAGCTCCATGAATCACAAATAAGCACAGTAATTCTGGTGCAAATACTGAATCATCATCTCAGTCTATTATTTGACCCCAAAATGCACCAAAAAGTGATACCTAGGGCTTGATACATGCAGGCCTTAAGTATACAGTATGTGTGATTTATTGAGCAGCTCAAGGATTAGCACGGTTGCTTTTCAAGACACCGGGGCTCCTGGATCAAATCCAACCAAGGGCAACATCTAAACAGAGTTTGTACGTTCTTCCCATGGGTGAGTGCATTACAACCTTGAGGTAAAGAGTAACTCATCCACTCATTTTATTCCACTAGATCCTGGCATAGCTCTATGGTACAGGCTACAGGGTACCAATGTGCTGTGCCAGAATTTAGCCAAGCTTGAGGGGGCATAGACAAGAGCAGCGATGTGTGCTCCGGCCTGTGCAGCGTTCGCTGTGGCCCCCAGTGACCTTTGGGAGCCTATTTGAGTAGGAAAACTGATTAAGAAAGTATATTAGAAAAATCACTTTTGGGCTATTTAGAACATTTTAAAAGAATGTTTTACAAAAGTTAAGTTACGTTTTAAAGTGTATTTTATATTACATTTTGTGTAATGGACCTGACAATATAGACCAAAGTGGTAGAGTGGAAGAGTGCATATGTATTCACCCCCTTTGTTTTGAAACTCTTAAATAAGGTCTGATCCAACCAGTTCACTTCAGAAGTCACATAATTAGTTGAATAAGCGTCCTTCTGTGTGCAAAGTGTCACATGACCTGTCACATGAAGGGCCCCGAGTCTACCACGCTACTGAACAAGCAACATGAAGACTGAGGAGTTCTCCAAACAGGTCTGAGACAAAGTTGTGGAGAAGTACAGATCAAGGCCGGGTTATAAAATATCTCAAACTTTGAACATCCTGCAGAGCACTATTAAATCCTTTATAACAAAATGGAAATAACATGGCACAACTAAAACCTGACAAGAGAAGGCCGCCCACCAAAACTCACCAATTGGGCAAGGAGGGCATGGATCAAAGATTTAACAAAGACACTAATAACAACACTGATGGAGCTCCAGAGATCAACAGATGAGATGGAAGTATCTGTCCATAGGACCACTATAAGCTGTACACTCCACAAAGGAGATGGAAGGATCTGCCCATAGGACCAGTATAAGCCATACAGTCCACAAAGATGGAAGGATCCGTCCATAGGACACTATAAGCCGTACACTCCACAGAGATGGAAGGATCTGTCCATAGGACCAGTATAAGCAGTACACTCCACAGAGGAGATGGAAGGATCTGTCCATAGGACACTATAAGCCGTACACTCCACAGAGATGGAAGGATCTGTCCATAGGACCAGTATAAGCCGTACACTCCACAGAGAAGACGGAAGGATCTGTCCATAGGACCACTATAAGCCGTATACTCCACACAGAAGATGGAAGTATCTGCCCATAGGACCAGTATAAACAGTACAACCCACAGAGGAGATGGAAGGATCTGTCCATAGGACCAGTATAAGCCATACAATCCACAAAAGAGATGGAAGGATCTGTCCATATGACCACTATAAGCCATATACTCTACAAAGGAGATGGAAGGATCTGTCCATATGACCACTATAAGCCATATACTCTACAAAGGAGATGGAAGGATCTGTCCATATGACCACTATAAGCCATATACTCTACAAAGGAGATGGAAGGATCTGTCCATAGGACCAGTATAAGCAGTATACTCCACAAAAGAGGAGGATCTGGAACTGAACTAGTATAAGCCATACAATCCACAGAAGAGATGTAAGAATCTGTCCATAGGACACTATAAGCCGTATACTCCACAAAGGAGATGGAAGGATCTGTCCATAGGACCAGTATAAGCAGTACCCTCCACAGAGCAGATGGAAGGATCTGTCAATAGGACCAGTATAAATCTTACAGTCCACAAAGAAAATGGAAGGATCTGTCCATAGGACCAGCATAAGCTGTTGACTCAGAGTGGGGCTTTATGGAGACCGGCCAGAAAAAAGCAACTGATTAAAGGGAATCTGTCACCAGTCTAGACCATTTGTATAAAAGGTTTTTTATAAATATGGCTTGTAAAAGTATTCGTACCCCTTGAACTTTTCCACATTTTTTCATGTTATACCCACAAACTTAAATGTATATTATTGTGATTTTATTGGATAGACCAACAGAAAGTAGCACTGTATGTTTGGCACAAACCCAACACTGCCTATAAACCCAAGAAGACAAACAAAAAGCAGTTCATTTCATAAGTCACTGTAAATGAATACACTAAATAAAAAAAATAAAAAAATTGCAACTGCAAGTATCTGATCAGCTGCCTAATGTTTACCATTGAGTTCTGTTAGAGGGTGGCTCGAATTCTGCAAAATGTGCATTACACAATCTGATGCCCTAAATCTGTCTGAAACATGGTGTTATAAAAACCACCATGTAGCCTGAGGGTAGGTCCACAACAAAATACTCTGTCCATCCCAAGGCAGAAACCGCTGCGCTGTGGTTTTTGCCATTGAATGGCTAAACTGCAAGGAGGCTCCCGCTGCAGCTTTGCGAAGGGTCCGCAAGAATAGACATATGGTGCGGCCTCCCATTAGAAACAATTGTAGGAGGTTTCAGCCTGGTTTTTGGCACCAAATCCACAATCTACCCTAAGTCTACTGATATACGATGCAAAAGGAGCATAAATTAGAGAACAATCAATGTGGGTCACAAATGAAAGTTGGCCTTTGCTTCAGAAACTAGGAAATGCCAGCACCCTACTCACCATCAGAGATGTATATGGATATTTCCTATGTATCTGCAGCTGTAGGATATGTTTGATGTAACAGGGGCTATGCTCCTAATAACCTCATTTTCTACATTAAATTCCCGGTAGCTGCCAGGGGACTCTGTGATTATACTGAGATGATGGCGACTGAATATTTTCACATAACCGTCTGCAGTTCACTAATTAAAGGCTAAGCCCATTAATGTGCTTTGTTTATATAAGGTCGGCAGGAGAGGTTGATTTCCAATTACTTGAGCATTAAACTATCCTTTAACAACAAACACACTATTTCCTGATACTAAATATGAACAAAACTGTATCCAGCGCCGCTCAGCCTTCTCTTATATATTCACTGCTGAAAAAACAGCACTGACTCGTCTTAAATCAGTTCAAGACCAGGCACATTATCCGTTTTTTTTAGCACATGTGTCCTTGAAAGCCATAACTTTTTCCATTTGGTTATGTAAATAATTTTTGCTCCTTTTTTCGCAGTGATACATGGGACTCTATTTTTAAATCTTTTTTTTTATACAATGTGCAAAAGTAATAGTACAAAGTGCAACAAAAATATTTAATAGTCATTTTGATGTAATGGGATGTATGGGTTATGGTGACTAGGGGATTGTATTGTAAGGGTATTTTTAAGTGCTGATTGGTTCAGTCCTCTTTAATTCTGTCCCCTTTATATTATGTTTAATACTCTGTATAATGTAGTGGGTTAGAGATAGTACCCATCCCCCATTATGCTGATAAGAACACATTCCTGAGCGATCTCAGAGACATGTGTGATGCACACTGAAGGAGGAGTTGATAAGAATAACTGTGGTCTACACTAACAATTAATTGATACATTAAAGACTTCATCCTAGGTAGAATGTAAGTATTGATTTGCCCTATCTCTTGTACACCCTAGGGTGTCGGTCATGTGTTATAATGTGATAGATAGCCATGTGCTGTAACATGAACGATGGAGTCTCAACCTATATTGCATGTTGCATATTTAGGCTAGTGTTATATTTACTTTTTATTATTCAGTATGTGTTTTGTTTGTCTTATCGTATATTTACTCACACTTAGGCTCCATTCATACGTCCGTAGAATGTGTCCGCATCCGTTCCGCAAAATTGCAGAACAGGGGCGGACCCATTCATTTTCAATGCTGACCTGACCGCAAATTGCGGATCCGCAATCGCGCACGGACGTGTGAATGGAGCCTTAGTAACTATATTTATTCACTTAGCCTGCGTAAGCCTCTTCATTCTCAAATCTTTTGAATTCATGTTACGTTACAGGGACAGAGCTTGAAGCTATGTAGCTATGCAGCGTCTGGTGGCATTTTTTTATATTTTAATTTTGTTTTTTTAATTTTTATTTTTTGTACACTTTGTGCCAAACAAGACATTTGGGCAACATTTAACATTATATATTTTTTTTATTTATTGCTGATTTCTCCTGTAACTGGGGCTGATATAGTAGTCCCATTGTCAGTATAAGGACTGCAGCCCTAAAACTGCCTGGACCCACTATCCCTACCTACTTGCACGGCCACCCTAGGCTGTGATCCCAGAACTGGAAGACAGTCCCTATACTGTGATAGTTGATGGAACGGCACACAAACAGGGAAAAACAAACAGAGCTGATCTGTTTATGCTAAGGTCCATCAACTCATGCAGACTTCTGGCCCCCCGGCAATCACATAACCACTGGGACTGAAGCAGAAAGCGACATTGCCACTTCCTATCTCTATTCACAGCGCTCATTCATCGCTAAAGGCAGGGACGGCAAAAAATTGTCACAGCCTTCTCTATGGGGAGCAAGCCAATGGCAGATTACAATAGTGATATTTGGGGCGACAGCCTCGAGACTGATTTCTGTGGGGCCCAACGCTACCCCAAATGCCCACATGCACACAATCTATTCAGCAGCACCCCCTAAGCTGTGCAGCCACTCAGCTTCTATTGTAATAATGCCTGCTCTCCACTACAGTTCCCACCTCATCTCTCTCGCCTTATTGTTGTGTCTTCGTCAGGAGATGGGGAGGTCAGGGGAGCAGCAAAGCAAGAAGGAGGAGGTTGCGCCAACATAGACTGCAGGTAACATCTATTACATTATCTGTATCCAGAGAGTTATCACTGGGTTATCTGTAGTGTTACAGATCCGCTGATGTCACTGTCCTGGTTAGAGGCATAAGCACTCACGGAGCACCACAGCCTCATCATACAGAAAATAAAAACCATTGGGAGCATGGAAGGGGAACATGGAGGGTCGTGGGCCCAAGTTGAGTAGACAGCGCATGGCCTCTGATGCACTTAATCCGCCCCTGAGCATGGCTGTCACTGACAGCTGACTCCCTGCTCCCACAGCTGCACAACTAGCATGCAGCTCCTCTCTCTGCAGATACATTTAAAAACATCCACACAGAGATATGTGCTGGTCACTTAGACGTATATAGTTGGCAAGAGGTTAAAATCATTACAGAAACGCTACATTAAAAGGTGTAAATAGAAATCCACAATCTGTATGAGTCCCCCGGCTGCCAAGTGCCATTTGTAATACTGGTATCTTCTACGGCAAAAGTCTTTGGGTCCCTCACCACCAGAGCTAGAGTATGAGCGTATGGCCACAGGGTTGGGTGTCCTGATGGCATTTTGGAAGCCAAAATCAGAAGTGAATCAACAAAGTAGAGAAAACATAAAGGACAGATACAACTTTACCTCTCTTTTTTTAATTCACTCCTGGTGTTGACTGCATCAGAAAACCTAACCGTGTGGCCATATCCTGGCTGCTACTTCTGCCTCTCTAATTGCTATGTCCCTATCTGCACGATATTTGAGTCAGTTACAATATACTGATCAGTTATATTAATAATATGCAATATACAAGGCAGCATACCAATTAGTGGTATGGTGACACCCAATATGCACCACGATAACATCCAAATATATCAATATTACCTATCAAAATTATTCTAGTCAGAGACATACATAGCAAAAATCAAAATGGTACAACCCATTTTTGCATATCCTGTGTTCAGTCGTGTACATAGAGAAGAAGAAAAGGCCCCATAGCAAGAATCAAACCAGCCCCCCACACAGGACAGAAGGGTTTCTGCCTAAACCCTTTTCAATGACCCTTGGCCCATTTTTCCACTGCCTCATTTGCCAAAAGTTCCTTTAGAGGGTAGAGTCCTGACCAAGTTTTCACCTCAAGTAGAAGAGGAGATAATCCCAACTAAGACTGGGCCCCCCTCTTGCCCTGGGCCCCATAGCCATCTCATGGTCTGCCACTATGGTAGTTACGTCCCTATTGGACCCTGCAGAGAGCAAAGCTGTTATAATTATATCTATGTTTCTCAGGAGGACTCGGAATGTCCATGCCTTACACCAGCAGCTCATTGATTTCAATGAGAACAGTGTAATTCTTCTTTTTCTCCTTTGGGTGCGCTGCAGCAGAACTGAAGAGTTGCTGCTAGGTTTGTGCATGGATTAAAAAGGTTGTACAGCTTTTAGATATTGATGGCTCACCTTCACCGATCAGCTGTTTGCGGTGCCAGTAGATGTAAAGAGAAGCAGCAGGCTCCATCCATAGTGTAGTGGTTTTGCAGCTCAGCACCCATGCACTTAAATCTGAAGGTGATGACCATTGGTGATCAATATCTAAAAACTGGACAACCCCTTTAAAGCTGATTCTTGACAATTTTGTGTAAAGCAGAAGCCTACTAAAACCAGCGGCATCCATTATTTTATCCAAGAGTCCTCGAGAGAACACAACCTCACGCCGAACATCTTTGTTTTTGTGAAGAACCGGCTTCAATCAGAGTCAGGGGAGAATATTATTTCCATTTTACTAAGTATCCAGTAAATTGCTGATAGACTCGAGCCCGTAGATTTTTCAATTAGCAGAATAAATACTTCACATGGAGGTTGGAAGTAACAAAGAAATAAAGCGCTTTCCATCATTTCATTTCGCGCTGTGTCACCTGGGGGATTCAACGGCTATTTTATCATAATTCTCCCTATCTGATCTCTTCTCTCTGTTAGACGCGGCGGCGGTGGGGGTGTCGGAGCGTGTCTTTTTATTATTGCCTTCAAGGCCTGTAAGTGACTTTTCTACAGTTACTTGGCCTCTGGATTGTTTTCTTACCTCAGAACGTTTCGCTTGACAATATTCAACAGAAACTGCACCAGCCAAGTGACGATCGCTCGCTCGTAGCTACGCATAAAGGTCACCTCTCTCTATATATTATCCTTGATCTCATCGAAGCTTCATACATCAAAAAAAAAAAAATCTCCACAGGAGTGAACTTGTGCTCCTAAGCAGACGGCAACTTACGGTTCAATTGACACTAATGGAATGTTCTTTTATGATCTGAAATTCTTATCGTGTATTTGTACTAATACCACAAGGTGAGAGGACGTAGAAGTACAGACTATGGAGGGGATCTAAACAGGGCTTTTATTTCAGTACGAGATAACGAAAGTAAAGAAATGGCAAAATGATTCAGAAATTCAGGGAGATTATATCTCGATGATAAAAAGGGCTCCACAAGAATATCACCCTTCTTGTCCTTAGCATAATATTACAGCAATGGGGTTAGCACAGGGTTAACTACATACACTCTGTGATATAATAGTGCGTCACTGAGAGGGATTAATCATGGTGGTGCATCTCAGGCCGTTCGTGCGCCAGAACTGGAATCTAGGCTAGCCAGGAGCTTGAGTAGATTTGAGGCTGGACTGCCTAGAGACCCTGTCACCAACTTTTTGAAAACTGGTAATATTGACATGAACCCCACAAAAAGTTGCATATTTTTGCATCAGTGGGGCTGTGGACAGATGATATGTCATACTGTTTAAGCTGAAAATTTCAATTATATTTATTGAATATTCTGTACCTGATTACGGGGGCTGCCATCTTGCTTGAGCAGCTATTACCAACATTCAAAGATATGCTTTACAGCAGACCAATTGTCACGGGAACTAGTTTCTGGACATGACTCTTTCACCTCTATGGTGGACATGCTCGGTTGCCTATGCAGAGGTCACTGTGCAGGGAGGGGGAAGAAGTGAGCTGTGACTTGTGTTCAGGGTCGTAACTACCATAGCGGCAGACCATGTGACTGATATGGGGCCCAGGGCAAGAGGGGGCCCAGTTGGGATCATCTCCTCTTTTACTGGGGGTAACAACTTGGTCAGGACTCTACCCTCTAGAGAAAAAACTTTTAGGAAAAGAGACAGTGGAAAAATGGCCCAAGGGACATTGAAAAGGGTTTAGGTGGAAACCCTTTTGTCCTGTGTGGGGACCTGCTTTGATCCTTGCTATGGGGCCCTTACTTCTCTATGTACGCCACTGCTTGTGCTCTCTGTATATTGCTCATTGTAATCCTGCCTGTGAGGATAATGAAATGACTGCTGAAAAGTGATCTCTACCGAACAGGAACTGTCTGCAGAGAATATAGACAATGACATTTTGTTTTTACATAAAAAAATAAAAACAAATAATTTTACTATAAAAAGTATATATTAACTGTGCAATGTAAATCAGAATTACTAGAAATGTTGTATTAGAAAATATTTATAGAATTTAAACTTTTTTTGACCTTCTTAAAAATGGTTTCAAATAATATAAGCTTATTTAGAATTAATTTCCTGGAAAGCATGGAGGGACTTTATATTTGGTGCTGTGATTTCATGCTCTTACCTGTAGCTAAACAGTTGACTGAACATTACGGCGGGCAGACTGTTACAGACAGCGTCTATTTTGTATTCAACCTAAGTCAATGTGGGAAGCAGACTCCTGAGCAGAGATATAAGCCTCAATCAGATACAAAGCAGGAGAAGAGGTGAACCGGGTCCAGTTTATTTTATTGTCGTTCTCCACTCATCTCCTATTTAGCAGGTTGTAAAGTCAAAGTCTACACTAATCATTTCCTGGGCATTCCATAAGTTATCGGCAGAAGGCAAATACAATAGAAAGGGAAGTCAATTTCATGCCAGGCTAACCTTGAAGTCTTAAATCTGCATTCACTTTGCAGGATGATGTATTGCCATTGAGACGCATTAAAGATTATGTACATCATTTGTTATCTTACAGAATGCCCTCAGCCAACCCCCGAAAGTGTAAATCTCAAAGAAGTGGGCCATTTTTCGCAGTAAACCTTCAACTGTGTAATATGGTTGTTGTGGGCACCTACTGTGAAAGTGGAGCTTGGAAGTTCTGGAGATGGAAAGACAGACAGGTATATGGAATGCAAGGGAGAACAAAATACTGTACTGATAGAAAAGAATAAAAGCAAAGATCACTGCATACAAATACAATGAATACACAATATTAGGATGGTGAGGGACCATAAACTGGTACATAAGGAGCATATGTATTCAATACTAAAAAGGTCAGTAACTCACTACACCAGAATAAAGCCCCAAAGCATAACGAACATGGACTTGGATAGAGGAAGGATTTGTAACATTCTAATGTAGTTAGCACAGAATAACTATTGTTCATATCAGGTATACATATCAGGTAATTTCAGGTATACACAGAGTGGTCACCAATACTGGAAGTACCATATTTAGAAAAGTGATCTAACTAATGGAATTACAGTAGGCTAGAACAAGTTGACCAAATAGGTAGCCACTAGAGATGAGCGAACGTGCTCGTAACGAGCACTGTAGCGCTCGGCTCCCATGCGCTCGCATGGGCGCAGACATCCGCTTCCGTCGGATGAGGAGGACGGAAGAGGATGCCTGCGCCCATGCGAGCGCAGGGGAGCCGAGCGCTACAGTGCTCGTTACAAGCACGTTCGTTCATCTCTAGTAGCCACTAGTGATGATCGAGCACTAAAGTGCTCGTATGCTCGAGTGCTCGGCCGAGCACCCGAGCATAATTAAAGTCAATGGGAGTAAACCAGGTACCCCCCGCTCAGAAGAGGGGGGTGCCTGGTTTACAAAAGTGCCCCCCCCCAAAAAAAAGGTCCCTAAATGTCCCCCTTAGCCCTTAAAAGGGCTTTTATTTGTTTTTTTAAATAAATTCTTTCCCTGCCTAGCATGCCTCTATCCCTACAGTATCTGTCCCTCCTTGCACCAGCTCTCCCTAACTAAGAATGGCTGGTCACGTGTCACCGGGTGCTATATAGCACCCGATGACGCGTTCCTGGCCAGCCAATCAGTGTAATGCCAGTAGCTAAGATGGCTATTGGCATTACACCGAATGCCACTCGAACACCGAGTGTACCCGAGCGCTGGCATGCTCGGCCGAACAGCAAGTTCGGCCGAACATGCTCGCTCAACTCTAGTAGCCACGCTTAAAGAAGAACTCCCACACAATGTTTTATTCCATGTCCTTCTAGAAATGTACATGATGTAATCTGTAGTGAATGTCATTTTCTTACCAGTGTATGTATTTGGGAGTTATATCTCCCTGATGTTTCTCATCTGTGTCATGTAACCAGCAATCAGACTCACCAACTCACACAGTAACTTATGTGTGGACAGGAAGTCTATTTCTCTATGCATTCCTATGGAAACCTAACTTTCAGTCTCATAGGAATGAATGGAGCAGTAACTGGCTTCTTGTCCTGGGTCAGTTGGAGGTCAGGGAGTTGGTCACATGACCCAGCTACAATTAGAAGAGAGGGGATAACTCAGAAATGCAGTTTCTGATAAGAAGATTGCATTCACTATAGATTACATCATACACCTTTCTAACAGGTCAGAGAATAAAAAATTTGTGGAAGTTCTTCTTTAAATAATTGTCTCTCGGCTAAGGTTTCATGCAGTTCATTAGCAGTTTTTTTAAATACTAATTGGTTCTTTCCCTTTAAATTATTATAATACTTTTTATATTTCTTGTAATGTAGTGAGTTAGGGATAGTTAGTTAACATATACAAAGCCATTGTCAGAACATCAGGTATAAAGCTTTGCGCACAATAACAAAAAAAAACTTAGCTCCAAAGAGAACATCATCCAGGTAGGATGTTATAGGTCACTACCTCTCTTTTCTATTACTATGGGGTGTCGGCCATGTAGCATGTTGGTAGCATGGTGACGGGAGCTCCCCCATTGTGTTGCAGGCCATGTGATTGATTATAATTTATCTTTACTACTCTCTGTGAGTTTTATCATTTTTAATTATATTTAGCAAATATATGTATTCACTTAAACTGTGTATTCTATTCTCAAATATTTGAATTAGGATAGTGAGGGAACATAAACTAGTACATCAGGAACATATGTAATCAATACTAAAAGAGGTCAGTCAGTCAGTCACTACACTAGAATAAAGCCCCAAAATATAACAAACCCAAAACCTTAATGGGTGTAGAAAGCGGAAGGATTTGCAATGTTCCAATGTAGTTAACACAGAATAACTACTGGTCATATCAGGTATACATAGTATGGTCACCAATACTGGAAGTCAGGAAAAGAGAAGCCAACAGAAAAAAAGATTTTAATGGAAAAGTGCTATGTACCATATTTAAAAAAGTGATTTTGCTAATGGAATTAGAGTAGGCTTGACCAAGTCGATCACATAGGTAGGCACGCTTGAATCATTATCTCTAATTTGTTTAATATACTGTGTTAGGCTAGTTTCACACTAGCGTTTATATATTCCGGTATTGAGCTCCGTCATAGGGGCTCAATACCGGAATAAAACGCTTCAGTTTTGTCCCCATTCATTGTCAATGGGGACAAAACTGAACTGAAGACAACGGAATGCTCCTGAAAGCATTCCGTTCAGTCTTCAGACCGGAGAGCAAACCGCAACATGCTGCGGTTTGCTCTCCGGTCTGGGCAACCGCACCAAGACGGATCCGGAATGACCCCCAATGCAAGTCAATGGGGACGGATCCGTTTGGTGTGGACACACTTGTAAACGGATCCGTCCTCCATTGACTTTCAATAGAGGTTATTCCGGATCCGTTTAAAAGCTAATACAACCGGATCCGGAATTACGGATCCACAAGGTTGTATTATCAGTACGGATCTGGCGGGTCCCTTCACCCGCCGGATCCGTACTAACGATAGTGTGAAAGAGGCCTTAGAAGTAAGTACAGATTGGTTCTTTCCCTATTATTATTTTTATTATTATTATTATTATTATTATATTACCTTTTATTTTCCTTGTAATGTAGTGAGTTAGGTATAGTTAGTTAACATATTACTATGTTAGATGATAACCAGGTCACATTCCAGAGTGGTTAACTCAAAGGACATGCGTACTACACACTGGACATCCTAAGTAGGAGGGGCTGAAAGGTATAAACTTTTGTGCATGAAGACAAAAAACCCAGCTCCAAAGAGAACATCATACAGGTAGGATGTTGTAGGTCACTATCTCTTTTGTATTACTATGGGGCATCGGCCATATACCATTTTGGTATTATGGCAACAGGAGCTCCCCAATTGCGTTGCAGGTTAGATAATTGATTGTTATTTATCTTTACTACTGTGTGTGAAGAGTGTCTGTTTTATAATTTTTAACCACATTTAGTAAATATATTTATTCACTTAGCCTGTGTAAGCTTATTCTATTCTCAAATCTTTGAATTTACGTTAAAACATTTAAGTACTTTACTCAGACTTTTAAGCAGAGAGTAGTGTGCAAAATCTGTTCTCTCTTTCTCATACCTCTCAATTTTTACAATTACCCTGCAAAATGGAAATCAAAGTTTGGGGAAGTTATGCTAATTTAAGATGGCCAACCACATCAGATCAGTGTATGGGGGCCCCTAACTCTAGCCAACAGCTGAAGCAATACTTTGGTTATTTCGATTTGACTTGCCTGATCCTTTTTTTTTCAAGAGATGAGCTACTGCCAGAGGTGTTTGGTCAAGCCAACCATGCATATGTATGTGAGGATCGGGAGAGATAGCTGTTGGCCAAACAATCTTCCAGCTGACAGTTACCTAATATATATTCCCAGCTTTGGGTATTTCTTGGAGGTTTATGGGTGTTCCCCTAGAAGATCTGGAATGGGGCTTAATGTGCCAAGAATGTTGATTTAAATATTGGGAAGTATGAATGTAATGACAGTTTTGTAACATGAAAAAGACCACCAGACCAAACCTAATCCCTATGAGACAAATTAGCACACGTTGTGCTTTTGAGTAAAGAACACTGTGGCTTCTTAAGCAAAGTGAAATGTTTATTTAGGTTGCAGGTTTTAATTTTAGACATCTAATATGTCATGGAGAATTTTGAGAAGATATCATTGGTCATAGTCCATGACCCGGGAACTATTGAAATCTGTACCATTATTCACATGCTGTGGTGAATCCCAGGTTCACACTACCCGTTGTCTATGCTCGGTTGGCTGGCTACTCTGAAGAACTTTTGATTACCAGTCATACATTCCTTACAGACTTAGGGCTTGTTCACACGACCGTATGTATTTTGCGGTCCGCAAAAACAGATCCGCAAAAAATATGGATGACATCTGTGTGCATTCCGTATTTTGCGGAACGGAACAGCTGGCCCCTAATAGAACAGTCCTATCTTTGTCCGTAATGCGGACAATAATAGGACATGTTTTATGTTTATGCGGAACGGAAATACGGAAACGGAATGCACACGGAGTACCTTCCATTTTTTTTTTGCGGACCCATTGAAATGAATAGTTTCGCATACAGTCCGCAAAAAAAACTGAACGGACACGGAAAGAAAATTAGTTTGTGTGAATGAGCCCTTAAAAATATGGTCACTGTTACCGGTTTGGCCTAACAATCTCCTATGAATGATTCTGGACTGTTTACAAGAAGAGACCTGGAATAAAAGTTAATTAGGCCATCCTTTAATCAAGTATGACAACCATATTACTGCACTCCAAGAAATGTTCCTCTGCATGCTGTTTATGTAATGCAGAGTCTGCAGATAAATATTTTAATATCTTGATGTTTTTCATTTTTCACATGTACTAAAATGCTTTGTAAATGATTTGTTATTGATAATTTCTCCTAATCTAAGAAATCCATTAGTATATCCTAATTATAAATATTTACTGCCGCCTTCCTCCCCGGCTGAATTGCAGCAATTACATTAAGAAGCGAGAACTAAAAATGAAATATGTTTTTTCAGCGTTTGCTACAGAAGATTGTTCTCCATTTTTTCACATTAGCTCAATTTCAACCTCGATTTTCTTTTTCTTTTTTTTTTTTAGAATAGAAGCTGACTTAAACTTAACTTGGCGAGTTTGAAAACCAGTGAGGCATCTTTCCAGAGTTCAATCTGATAAAAGGGCTGTATCAAACAGTGCGTAGATGGCATTATATAATTGCCAAGGTCATGCAAGGGACGTATACTTCTAAAAACGCTCGTAGCTTCCATCAAGATGATTTCGGCAAGGTAACTGCTGCAAAATGTATCTAATTTGATGGTCTGTACCTAATAAATTCCCCATGGGCTTCAACAGTGCCAGTCTAGACAACAGAAGAGTACTTGTTTTTCCAAAAGAATTTAGGAGCCATACTTCAGCGTGATCTCCAAGATGTTTTAATACAAGATCCATCTTATAGGACCTCACAAGACGTATGCATGGCAAGCCTTGGCTAAACCTCATGAAAATAAGTGTAAATTTTTATTTTGCCGCTTCCATTCTGTTGGTCATAACTTATTTATGGTGGGATGAATTGTAATTTGTCAAGTGCCTGAGATGGAAATTTATTGAGCAGCATTAGATGTCTTCTAGGCTGGTGGTCTTCATTTTGAGAACATAACATGAGTGTTAGTGAAAATTACAACATTTGAAAGCTTGTTTCTTATCTTCTTGATATCTGTGTTGTTCTTCCCTGTCTTAGTACATGTTCTGAACAACCGAAAAAATGGTTTTACTGTAAACCTAGCGGCTTTTGCTGCAGAATTTCAGGGATTGTTATGACTAGGTATAGCCTGGCAAATAATCAGTTTTGTAAAATTGTCATAAAAATTACTCATATAGTGCTGAACCAGTCATAAAGACATTTTACATTTATTTCTGGTGAATATTCTAAAGGTTATATGGCGCTTTTAAAGGGGGTGATGGCACATGGCTGAGGACAGAATATCAGTAATATGCGGTGGCCTGGGGCTTTAGCCAATATACAGTAATACATCACATTTTGTGATGTCTGCTGTTGACTCTACCATCATCTGGATGGAGTGAAGTTCTACTGGTCCGGATGATAGGGGCTATCGGCTCCAAGGCAGAACAACCCTTTTAAAGCCAATTGGGCTGTTAGTTCATCCTACCTTCCTAGTCCAACCTTGGAGACAACAACCTCTTTCGTTCTGATCTGTGCCCCTAAACATAGAAAAAGCATGTGAGCAGTGCTGACCAATCCAAGGGCAGCAGGAAGTGTCTCGGACTAACAAATGCACAGTGGACATCAGGTAGCCTGAGAACGGTGCGGCCATTTTGGGTGGCAGAAGAGGAGCCTGGGAATTGGGAGATCTATAGCTGAAAAATGAAAAGGAGATCACCAAGTAAGCGTTCTTTTCATTCCCTAGTTAATGGGATTTTTTTTCGTCTTGAACTGGAGACATTTTCTATGATACTTGCTGAGTTGAACAAAATAGAAGAAAAACACTATACAATGAGAATATGCGTTGTACAATGATTGAGTTGTGAATTATCTACAGGGGAAAAAATACATCAATGAGGGATAATCTTCAGTGAGTTACTGGGTATTTTAGTACATAAAGTTTAATAGGGAGCAGTCGTGAACAATGGCTCTTGTAATAGCTGTAAAGTCTCATAAAACAGCGGTATAAACAGTGTAGATGGGGTTATATAACTGCCAAGGTCGGATGAGGGACGTGTAATCCTTCCAGATGATTTCATAATGTGACTGCTATAATATAATCTAATTTGATGATCCCTCTACGTACATCTGCCATCAGGAATCAGGCATGTCGGACTTTAACATGCATGATTCAAAAGACATCACATCATGTCTATGGCAAGCTTAAAGGGATTGTGCATGAGAAAACATGGAAGTCAGATATTCTAAAGTTAATGGTATGAGACCTGCTAGTGCTGTGCTGTGTGTGCTTAAAGGGGGTGTCTGCTTTTTAATATTGATGACCTACCCTCAAGGAACAACTCCTTTAAATGTTTCTTCCTTTTTAAGACCTGTGATCAGATATGTGGGATGGAGTTGCATGCAAACACTGGTGGTGTCAGTCATGGTGAGGTGGTCACATTGTGTATCACGTGACCACGGTGTCCATGGCTTCCACTGCTTGCACATACACATGCGTCAATGGATAGTTCAGTAGTCATTTCTATATTTCTGGGTTTTTGTAAGGCTACTGTCACATCTGCGTTTTTGCTGGATCCGTCATGGATCAGCAAAAACTCTTCTGTTAGGATAATACAACCATCTGCATCCGTTATAAATGGATCCGGTTGTTTTATCTCTAAAATGGCCATAACGGATCCGGCGCTAAAACCATTGTAAGGCAATGGTTGTTGAATCCATTTCTATTGAGTCCAAGAAAATGGATCCAGCACCATTGACTAAGACTACTTTCACAGTAGCGTTTTTGCTGGATCCGGCAGGGTTCAGCAAAAACTCTTCCATTACTGATAATACAACCGTCTGCATCCCTTATGACCGGATCCAGTTGTATTATCTTTAACATAGCCAAGACGGATCCATCATGAACTCCAATGAAAGTCAATGGGGGACGGATCCATTTTCTATTGTGTCAGAGAAAACGGATACGTCCCCATTGACTTGCATTGTGGGTCATCATGTCTTTCTGCCGTATGCCAAGAAAATTGTAGCATGCTGCGATTTGTTCTCCGGTATGAGAACGGAACGCATTTTGGAGTATTCTGTTCTTTTCAGTTACGTTTTGTCCCCATTGACAATGAATAGGGACAAAACGGAAGCGTTTTTTTTTCCTGTATTGAGACCCTATGACGTATCTCAATACCGGAAAATATAAACGCTAGTGTGAAACTAGCCTTAAATTGTGTTTTATACCAGATCCATCTTACTCCGCATCCCATGACGGACAGAAAAACGCTGCTTGGAGCCGTTTGGTTTCGTCCCCATTGACAATGAATGGTGACAACACTGAAGCGTTTTCCTCCAGTATTGAGTTCCTATGACGGATCTCAATGCCGGAAAGGAAAAATGCAGATGTGAAAGTAACCTAAGTCGGGGAATTTATAAATGCAGAAATCAAGCCTGAGAAGGCCCAAAGGCATCACTCACGCATAGGAAGAATCCAAAAAGTTCTCCACCTGACGTAAGACCTCATGTGAGCACAGTGTTAATTCCCGCCACCCTGAGTGTTTACAAGCGCCTTCATCCTACAGCATCTGGTACAGATTTTGACAAGGAAGAGTAGAAAGTGACGTAGCAGCAGGTCTTATAATTGTTAATGTATGAGATCTGCTAGCCTTTTATCAAAAATTGACCAGCCCCTTTAACACTATCGTTTTTATTGATACCATGTTGTGGTGTGTATGACTATTTAATCATTTGCAATTCAATTTTGTTTAGTAGGTAAAAAGAAAAAAAAAAGGCAAATCAGCCTCTTATTTTTTTCTGTTATGACGTTTGCCTGTATTGGATAAATATTTTTAAATTTTAATAGTATGGAATGCGGAGATAGCTATAATGTTTATTTTTTTTATTGTTTATTTTAATTATAGAGAAAGGGTGTGATTTTAATTTTTCAGATTTTTTATATATTTTAGAAACTCTTTTCACATTTTTTTTACTCTTTTTAAGTCACACTAGAAAACTATAATAAGCTATCGTTAGCCATCAATACATTGCATTGAATTGCACACAATTGACCACTGCAAGAGTTAGGTGTCAGTGATAAGCGTTATCGACGATCGCAGTCATTAGTCCCAGGAATCTACTGTTTAAAACAGCAGAAACCCAGCAGCTATACTGCCTGCCGCACTGGTGAGCAAGGGCCATTTTTAAACTCTGGGCTTCCTCAGTACACAATGTATAGCAGAGGTCCAGGAAAAGGTTAAAGGGGTTGTCTGGGATTTTAGAAAAATTGATTTAAAAAGCTACATTCTTGTTAAATTCTCTTCCACTCCAGTGGTCCTCTTCCACTGCTAGTCCTATAGCAATAATGTCACACACACCATTTGCAAGACTACTGTAGTCAATTACTGGCCTCAACGATGATACTTGCTTGTATGGCATGTGACTGCTATGTGATTGGCTGCAGCGGTCACATGAATGATGTATGTAATGTCATCACCGGACCATCAAAGAAACACCAGACTGGTGGCACTGGAGGGTTAGGGGATTTAATGTCCCAGTGTCGGACTGGGGTTTCTTGAGCCCACCATGACAAAAGGAAACTATTCTAGAAGCTCTATATTATCAATAAAGTTTAACAGGATTTGAATAAAAGAAATCTTCCAAGTGATTGCCTACAAAAGCAGCCAAATGACATTTGCTTCCTCATAGTCCTTTGGAGCCTACTATGGTATGAGAGCCTGGGCCCATTGAAGGCTCCTCTGGTACTCTGCTGGGGCAGTCCAGTCCTGATTATACAGTCCCACCCACAACGGGTTTCTTTGCAGTGTAAACAATGGAGACAACCCAGCAGTGGCCAGTATAGAATGAGGAGGATGCTTCATAACTATTAACCTATTTGTACTTCTTTAAAGGAACTTTTTCCTGTGTGCTGGCAAGACACTGGAGAACCCTTGGAATTGAAATATATATCAAAATACTGTATATACCTATATACTCAATGTTTCTTCATTATTCTGATGTTCAGGTATGTAGCATATAATTCTACTGGGTATGGTCACGTGTTCTACCATAAAAGATAAAATACTGTATATGTATCACTTAATATAAAAAAACATATTTCATGATGGAGAATGATAGACACACTACAGAAAATTGACATTCATTATTTCCCACTGTCTGCATCAATCCTCAGGCATATGGTCAGAATGAAGGCATCTATTTTTGGATGGAAAAATGACATGATGTCTTTAGGGGATACTTACATTACTTATCCAGCCATTGCCAATGGGGAGCTAAATGAATGTTCGCATTACCATAAAAAAAAAAAACTAAAAAAAAACTTTTTTTTCCACTAACTTGAATATAATGTGTGCCTGACGGAAGAACAGCGCAGTAATGGATTATTCTGTATTGTGCCACCAGTTTCCTTAGAAACAGTACAAAACTGTCCGTTCACCGCAGAACACAACACGGAATATATAATGACATGTGATGCTAATTGCCACGTGGCGGCGTTAACTACTGTAAAGCGATATTCAGAGGTCTTTGGCACGCTTAAAGGGATAGTCGCTTTCTGAATTTATTGTTTACTAGCAGAAAGACCCGGCTTCGCCTGGGTATATTTCATCTATTTATTTAATGTTTCTGTGTGTCGTTGCAGACAGAAAGTCAATGCAGCTGACAGAAATTGATTTTTACCTTCATTTTTTCAATCTCTATTGGCTGTGGAGTGGGAGGGGGTGTGGTTTAATGGGACACGGGGGGGGGTTAAGTCCTTCATTTCAGGGTGGCCTGAATTATAGGTTAATGCCATGGTAATTTGAGGAAACACAATGGGTAGCAGTGGAAGAAAGCATTGCTTTGCGCGGGTATATTTAATCTATTTCATTTAATGTTTCTGTGTGTCGTTGCGGAAAGAAAGTCATCCTCCCTCCCATCCCTGCAGCTGACAGATGTTGATTTTTACCTTCAATTGTTCAATCTCCATTGGCTGTGGAGTGGGAGGGGTCATGGCCTGACTGAGTCGGGGGCGTGACGTTGCAAGACCTGGGGCGGGGTTTTAAGTCCTTCTTTTGATGGTGTCCAGAATTGCAGGTCGATGCCATGGTAATTTATGAGGACACGCCATGGGTAACAGCGGAAGAAAACATTGCTTTGCACGGGTATATTTAATCTATTTCATTTAATGTTTCTGTATGTTGTTGCAGAAAGAAATCCAACTTCCCTCCCACCCCTGCAGCTGACAGAAGTTGATTTTTACCTTCATTTTTTCAATCCCCGTTGGCTGCGGAGTGGGAGGGGGCGTGGCCTGACAGAGTCGGAGCGTGGTTTCCCGAGATCTGGGGCGGGGGTCAGAGTGGCATGAATTACAGGTCGATGACATGGTAATTTATGGGGACCCGCAATGGGTAGCAGTGGAAAAAAACATCTTTTATTAGTACTGAATGGTCGTAGTCTAAAATTAGTCAATTTCATCTACGATTTTTGTGTGTCGTTGCAGAGAGAAATTCACCCTCCCACCCCTGCAGCTGATTTTTTTCAATCCCCGTTGCCTGCGGAGTGGGAGGGGGCGTGACCTGGCAGAGGTGGGGGTGTGGATTATCAAGATGCTTCGAACGGTTGTAGTCTGAAATTAGTCTATTTCACCAAAAATGGTGTGTGTCATTGCAGAGAGAAATTCACCCTCCCACCCCTGCAGCTGACAGAAGTTTATTTTTCCCTTCATTCTTTCAAACCCTGTTGGCTGCGGAGTGGGAGGGGGCATGACCTGACAGAGTTGGGGGTGTGGCTTAGCAAAGCGCTTCGCATAGGTGATTTAATCTATTTCATTTAATGTTTCTGTGTGTCATTGCAGAATGGCTGCAGAGTGAGAGGGGGCGTGGTCTGACAGAGTTGGGGGCGTGACTTAGCAAGACGATTTGAACAGTTGTAGTCTATAATTAGTCTATTTTATCTAAAATTTTTGTGTGTCGTTGCAGAGAGAAATTCACCCTCCCACCCCTGCAGCAAACAGAAGTTTATTTTTACCTTTATTTTTTCAATCCCCGTTGGCTGCGGAGTGGGAGGGGGCGTAACCTGACAGAGTCAGGGGCGTGGATTAGCAAGACGCTTCACATGGGTGTATTTAATATATTTCATTTAATGTTTCTGTGTGTCATTGCAGAAAGAAAGTCAACCTCCCACCCATCCCTGCAGCTGACAGAAGTTGATTTTTACCTTTATTTTTTCAATCTCTGTTGGCTGCGGAGTGAAAGGGGGTGTGGCCTGACAGAGTTGGGGGTGTGGCTTAGTGAGACCTGGGCGGGGGTTTTAAGTACTTCTTTTAGGGTGGCCTGAATTAAAGGTCAATACCGTGCTTATTTATGAGCCCACACAATAGGCAGCAGTGGAGGAAAACATCTTTTATTACTACTGAACTGTAGTAATAGAAAAACACATAAGTTATATTTATGGTAACCGGAATACCTTTAACAGTGTCAGTAAATAGAAATGGATGAGATCCTCAGCTGCTGATAATTACCTGGTTGTTATGGAAACCTGCCCTCCCCGTGTGTGCCTTTGCAGAGAATGGCAGTTGGAGTTTAAAACCAAAGTTCCCAGTTGTAATGTTGGCTAATGGAGATCATATTTTGGGAATATCTCAGGAACGGTATGTCCTAGAGAGATGAGACCTGGTCTAAAACCTTCCCGGACACCTGATGTACCTGTGTGCCGAATTTGGTGAAAATCGGTCCAGTAGTTTGGTCTCGCATAGAGAACAGACAGACAGACAGAAACTCATTTTTATATTATTAAGAGATTAGCCTTGGGGTGTTGTATAGGGAGTCTTTCACCTGTTTTTCAGAGCACTGCCCCACAGAAGATTGCAGACACATCCCAGACATACCTGTGTGCACTGTGTGTCTGCATTACATGTCACATCCCAGACATACCTGTGTGCACTGTGTGTGCATTACATGTCACATCCCAGACATACCTGTGTGTACTGTGTGTCTGTATTACATGTCACATCCCAGACATACCTGTGTGCACTGTGTGTGTATTACATGTCACATCCCAGACATACCTATGTGTACTGTGTCTGTATTACATGTCACATCCCAGACATACCTGTGTGCACTGTGTGTGTATTACATGTCACATCCCAGACATACCTGTGTGCACTGTGTGTGTATTACATGTCACATCCCAGACATGCCTATGTGCACTGTGAGTCTGTATTACATGTCACATCCCAGACATACCTGTGTGTACTGTGTCTGTATTACATGTCACATCCCAGACATACCTGTGTGCACTGTGTGTTGTATTACATGTCACATCCCAGACATACCTGTGTGCACTGTGTGTCTGTATTACATGTCACATCCCAGACATACCTGTGTGCACTGTGTGTCTGTATTACATGTCACATCCCAGACATACCTGTGTGCACTGTGTCTGTATTACATGTCACATCCCAGACATACCTGTGTGCACTGTGTGTGTGTATATTACATGTCACATACCAGACATACCTGTGTGCACTGTGTCTGTATTACATGTCACATCCCAAGACATACCTGTGTGCACTGTGTCTGTATTACATATCACATCCCAGACATACCTGTGTGCACTGTGTGTGTATTACATGTCACATCCCAGATATACCTGTGTGCACTGTGTGTCTGTATTGCATGTCACATCCCAGACATACCTGTGTGCACTGTGTGTCTGCATTACATGTCACATCCAGACATACCTGTGTGCACTGTGTGTCTGTATTACATGTCACATCCCAGACATACCTGTGTGCACTGTGTGTCTGTATTACATGTCACATCCCAGACATACCTGCATGCACTGTGTGTCTGTATTACATGTCACATCCCAGACATACCTGTGTGCACTGTGTGTCTGTATTACATGTCACATCCCAGACATACCTATGTGCACTGTGTGTGTATTACATGTCACATCCCAGAACATACCTGTGTGCACTGTGTGTCTGTATTACATGTCACATCCCAGACATACCTGTGTGCACTGTGTGTCTGTATTACATGTCACATCCCAGACATACCTGTGTGCACTGTGTGTCTGTATTACATGTCACATCCCAGACATACCTGTGTGCACTGTGTGTCTGTATTACATGTCACATCCCCAGACATACCTGTGTGCACTGTGTATTACATGTCATATCCCAGACATACCTGTGTGCACTGTGTGTCTGCATTACATGTCACATCCCAGACATACCTGTGTGCACTGTGTGTCTGTATTACATGTCACATCCCAGACATACCTGTGTGCACTGTGTCTGTATTACATGTCACATCCAGACATACCTGTGTGCACTGTGTGTCTGTATTACATGTCACATCCCAGACATACCTGTGTGCACTGTGTGTCTGTATTACATGTCACATCCCAGACATACCTGTGTGCACTGTGTGTCTGTATTACATGTCACATCCCAGACATACCTGTGTGCACTGTGTGTGTATTACATGTCACATCCCAGACATACCTGTGTGCACTGTGTGTGTATTACATGTCACATCCCAGACATACCTGTGTGCACTGTGTCTGTATTACATGTCAAATCCCAGACATACCTGTGTGCACTGTGTGTCTGTATTACATGTCACATCCCAGACATACCTGTGCTGCACTGTGTTTCTGTATTACATGTCAATCCCAGACATACCTGTGTGCACTGTGTGTCTGTATTGCATGTCACATCCCAGACATACCTGTGTGCACTGTGTGTGTATTACATATCACATCCCAGAACATACCTGTGGTGCACTGTGTGTGTATTACATGTCACATCCCAGATATACCTGTGTGCACTGTGTGTCTGTATTGCATGTCACATCCCAGACATACCTGTGTGCACTGTGTGTCTGTATTACATGTCACATCCCAGACATACCTATGTGCACTGTGTGTGTATTACATGTCACATCCCAGATATACCTGTGTGCACTGTGTGTCTGTATTGCATGTCACATCCCAGACATACCTGTGTGCACTGTGTGTCTGTATTACATGTCACATCCCAGACATACCTGTGTGCACTGTGTGTCTGTATTACATGTCACATCCCAGACATACCTGTGTGCACTGTTGTCTGTATTACATGTCACATCCCAGATATACCTGTGTGCACTGTGTGTCTGTATTACATGTCACATCCCAGACATACCTGTGTGCACTGGTGTGTCTGTATTATATGGTCACATCCCAGACATACCTGTGTACACTGTGTGTCTGTATTACATGTCACATCCCAGACATACCTGTGTGCACTGTGTGTGTCTGTATTACATGTCACATCCCAGATATACCTATGTGCACTGTGTGTCTGTATTATATGTCACATCCCAGACATACCTGTGTGTACTGTGTGTCTGTATTACATGTCACATCCCAGACATACCTGTGTGCACTGTGTGTCTGTATTGCATGTCACATCCCAGACATACCTGTGTGCACTGTGTGTGTATTACATGTCACATCCCAGACATACCTGTGTGCACTGTGTCTGTATTACATGTCCAGGAAAAGCACTTTTATTCTGCAGGAAAACAGCTCCCAAGTGTCCGGCTCTGTTGCTGCAAGTGCCCAAAGCAAATCAGTCTAAAGAGGGGAGGGCTGCTTTAGCTGCTCATATCTCGGGATTGGTATTAGAAAGATGGTTCTGACCTTTTTTGAAAGCTGGCATTCCAAGCTTTCATATGATACCAAATGATCAATTACAGCATTATATCCAGTATATAAGAAGATATAGCTGTTAGAAATCGAGTCGGGAGAGAAAGCTGTTTTTAGTTTCAATTTCAGCTTGGCTCTTGGGAGCCGTTTTCCAGCAGAATAAAAGTGCTTTTCCTGGACATGGAATACAGATACACAGTGCACATATGTCTGAGACGCGTATGCAATCTTCTGTGGAGCACTGCTGTTAGTTGTATAGGTGAAAAAGAGGTGAAAGACCAGAAGTTTTCTTTTTCTGGATAAGTTATCCCAAAATCAGGGAAAGCCGACATTTATTATGGATAAATTGAAAAACATAATGAATAATAGCGATTATAAGTAATACAAGTCTATAGCTCAACATACTATATGAACTTATTACCAGCATATACTGTGAGCTGTAAACTGATGATAAATACCACCAAAATAATCTCGTCAAGACCCACCAGCCTCAAAAAATCACAGACATTTCAATTTTTTTACGGAAAAAAGTCGCCTATTTTTACGGACTGTCCAGAAATTTCTGGATAGTTGGCAACCTTGGTCACCAGTGACCTGCCTATCAATTTTTTGACATACACAGTAACATAGCTTTGGTTCACCTGATTAAAATGCTGTTTTTCTGTTGTTGCTCCAGGCAGTGGCAAAGCAGCCAGGGAAAGGCTGGCCACAGAAAGAGCTTGGGTGTGGCAAGAGCAATGGTGACTCCCTCATTGCACCAAAAGCCTAATTTGCATCTTAAGAAAATGTATCATAGCTCGGGAACGGCTCCTCGGGTCAACAACAAAAAAAATAAAACAGTATTTTAATCAGGTGAACCCAAGCTATATGTCTGTGCAATCAATTTATAAGAAGGTCGCTGGTGACAGATTCCCTCTCTCCGCATCAACATACGGTTTGACGTGGGTCACGTGACCTCTGCCACCAATGACTGGCTGCAGTAGCAACGTGTCACTGGGTCATGTGACGTATAGCTGACATGTCGCCGCTGAGGCCAGTCACTGGCTGCAGCAGTCATGTGACCTGACGTGGGGAGACCCAGGACCTGCAGAGCTGTAGGGGGTGTGATGGAGTCAGAACCCAGCGTTGAGGATCAGGTAAGTATGATTACCACCACAGCTCCAGAAGAACTGTAAAAAGGGTACCCCGGGGTGAACAATCTCTTCAACAACAACAAAAAAAACTTCTACGGAAAGTTTAACATGCATCATAAATTCTATCAATAAGCCTAATAGAAAATAGGGTCATGTGTCAGTTCATACTATAGACAGCATAGGGGGAGGCATTAACTTCCCATGATACATTGTAGAAAGAAGAGGGGCATTACCCTACTTGTTGGCCTCTATGGCATGTACAGTCTTGACCTGATTGCTTGTTCCTATTTATATCTAAACTTGCAAACTTTTTGTTACCACTAGATTGATAACATCAAAATGAAAACGTAGAATCTGTATCGTGGATCTTACCCTTCCAGTCTCACGTCCGGCAGGCTTCTGTTTAAAGCAATTAAGTCACTGGCCATGAGGTTAAACTGATTGATTTTGAATAATTCTTTCATTTTCTCTTGATCGTCTTTCGGGATGAGCACCGCCTTCCCCTGCTCGCCTGGACCTTCTTGGTTCCTTGAAATAACAGCTAGAATAGAAGCAAAAAAAAAACAGAAATGCCCCCCTATTAGCGGACTGCGTGCATGTGAATATTGCTGCATCACTTACATTCATTTTACTTATTTTAATATCTTTTTATTGGCTTTCAAAAAGTAATATATAAACCAAAAACATAAGGGTTGCATGGAAAATATTGTTACATAAATTGGCAATGTAGCATAATATATCACATAATAAACAAGTAAGACAGCACAATAAACAATGGAGAACTAGCTAATATGGAAGCAGAGCGTGGAGACAACCAAGGGGCGTAGTTCTACAAATGAACACATTACTTGGGATCCCAAAGAGTAAATGACTGCACAGTGGATTTTATTTAACCAGTTTAACCAGTTCTCCCACATTAATGACCAGGCACGTTTTAAATTTTTTAAGTACATGTGGTTCAAAAGCAATGAGTCGAATTAATCACCAACTTCAGAGAACAGCCAGACCAGCAGAGAACAGCCTGGCAGAATTGGCTATCCTATCTTCAGGACAGGACAAAAATATCAAATCAGTGGCGGTCAGACTCCTGCCACCACTGCCGATCAGCCGTTTGAAGAGGCCACTGCACCAAGATTATTAAGCACAGCACCACACATTGTACAGTCATGGCCAAAAGTTTTGAGAATGATACAAATATTAATTTTTACAAAGTCTACTGCTTCAGTTTTTATAATGGCAATTTGCATATACTCCAGAATGTTATAAAGAGTGATCAGCTTAACAGAAATTACTTGCAAAGTCAATATTTGCCTAGAAAATGAACTTTATCCCCCAAAACACATTTCAACATCATTGCAGCCCTGCCTTAAAAGGACCAGCTAACATCGTTTCAGTGATTGCTCCATTAACACAGGTGTGGGTGTTGATGAGGACAGGGCTGGAGATCAATCTGTCATGATTAAGTAAGAATGACACCACTGGACACTTTAAAAGGAGGCTGGTGCTTGGCATCATTGTTTCTCTTCTGTTAACCATGGTTATCTCTAAAGAAACACGTGCAGTCATCATTGCACTGCACAAAAATGGCCTAACAGGGAAGAGTATTGCAGCTAGAAAGATTGCACCTCAGTCAACAATCTATCGCATCATCAAGAACTTCAAGGGAGAGGTTCCATTGTTGCCAAAAGGCTCCAGGGCACCCAAGAAAGACCAGCAAGCGCCAGGACCGTCTCTTAAAGTGTTTCAGCGTGCGGGATCGGGCTACCAGCAGTGCAAGCTGCTCAGGAATGGCAGCAGGCAGGTGTGAGTGCATCTGCACGCACTGTGAGGGGAGATCTTGGAGCAAGGCCTGGTCTCAAGGAGGGCAGCAAAGAAGCCACTTCTCTCCAGAAAAACATCAGGGACAGACTGATATTCTGCAAAAGGTACAGGGAGTGGACTGCTGAGGACTGGGGTAAAGTCATTTTCTCTGATGAATCCCTTTTCGATTGTTTGGGACATCTGGGAAAACAGCTTATTCGGAGAAGACAAAGGTGAGCGCTACCACCAGTCTTGTCTCATGCCAACTGTAAAGCATCCTGAAACCATTCATGTGGGGGTTGCTTCTCAGCCAAGGGATCGGCTCTCTCACAGTCTGCCTAAAAACACAGCCATGAATAAAGAATGGTACCAGAATGTCCTCCGAGAGCAACTTCTCCAACCGTCCAAGAGCAGTTTGGCGATCAACAATGCCTTTTCCAGCATGATGGAGCACCTTGCCATAAAGCAAAGGTGATTAACTAAATGGCTCAGGGAACTAAACATAGAGATTTTGGTCCAATGGCCTGGAAACTCCCCAGATCTTAATCCCATTGAGAACTTGTGGTCAATCATCAAGAGACGGGTGGACAAACAAAAACCTACAAATTCTGACAAAATGCAAGCATTGATTGTGCAAGAATGGACTGCTATCAGTCAGGATTTGGTCCAGAAGTTGATTGAGAGCATGCCAGGGAGAATTGCAGAGGTCCTGAAGAAGATGGGTCAACACTGCAAATATTGACTTGCTGCATTAACTCATTCTAACTGTCAATATAAGCTTTTGTTACTCATAATATGTTTGCAATTATATTTCTGTATGTGATAAAAACATCTGACAAACACACATAAAAACCAGAGGGCAGCAGATCATGTGAAAATAGAAGATTTGTGTCATTCTCAAAATTTTGGCCCATGACTGTATAGTGGCTGTGCTTGGTATTGTAGCTCAGTCCCATTGACTTGCATGATACACTGGCTTTGCTTTTATATCATTTTTAATTTAGTATTTTTTTTTCTTTAAAAAAAAAAGAAAAGTTTGTATAAGTGTAAAGTGCAACTAAAATGCTTTTAAAATGGTGTCCCCTTTCCATTACATCTGTTTTTACATAGGGGATATATACTTTATGGGCACTGTGGGCAGGACTAGAAACTGTGGTGTGGGCTAGTGGCGGTGTTCTTATTTTGTTTTGGATTTATTTATTGATTGATGAATTTATCCATTTATTTATTTTATTTTCCACATTGTGCCACCCATAAGATCAATATTTTTATTGCTGATTTCTCTGGGTGATATTAGGCCCAGTTACAGTGGGAATACAACCGCCAGAGCCTCAATGCAGAGCTGAAAAATTTTCTCGTGACGAGGCAGCTGTCGCCATCTTGATTAGAGATCTCACCCAAAATCTGGTGCATGGTGACGTATGATGTCACCACAACGGCTGACATGATGATGTCATCATGGTCTATGTGAGATTTTGCGCTAGATCTTCAATCTAGATGGCGGCAGATGGCGCGTCGGGAGCAAATGGATGAGGTAAGTATGATTTAATTTTTTTTATTTACACTGTGTTATCACTGTCACTACGAAGGCAGCATTTGAGGGTAAAATGACGGGAAGCGGCGCAATCACCGCTCCCTGTCGTTGCACCCACTACTTACAAATGCGCTTTGTGACAAAGTAATTTGTCACAAAGCATTTTTTCTTTAATTGGCGAAGCAGCAGAATGCAATTTTTGAATACTTTGTTCATCTCTAGTAATAAACCATCTCTATCCGACTGTGTCCGACTGTCCCTGCTTCCGCAGTTGCACAATCTCCAAGCATTTGCAGGCTCAGCAAGGACATTTAGAAACATAACGTACATGCAGTTGAACAGGAAGAACAGGAGCACATCCGTCGGGACCTGAACAGAAAAGCCCAATAATCGGGTGATC